>DWQT01003492.1:0-12445 GCA_018244895.1 Myscelus amystis hages | reverse complement strand
GCCCCGGCCCGCGCCCGCCGCGCCGCCGCCCGACTCCTCCACCGACACCTCCACCGGGTCCAGCGCCTCGGCCGCCTCCACCAACACGTCCGCCTCGGCCACCTCCGTGCTGGCGGACATCGAGCGCCACTACAACATGGACTTCGACATGGACTAGCGCCGCGCGGTCGACTCGTGAGACGCTTTCGTGACGGTGTGCTGTGTGCTCAGCCGGTGAGGCGGTTCGCGAATTAATGTTCGATGCGGCAAACGTGCCTTGGCCATTCCCGCGCGCAACCTGCTGAGGCGGCCTACGCCTTGACGATGTGCGGCACTAAATTATGCGAGTGAATAGTGTCAATGTACTTTTTCCATAATTCCTACCTTCCTTCAACAATCGCCTCACCGATACCTTCGTAAACCACTGTAATATAAAACACCTGATCAATTGTATCCCCGTAGTAAACTCGGTCGTAGATAATCATCATATGTATTAACTACACTATACTGTACTAAGCAATATATGGCATATGATGTGAAGATGTTCCGAGTGGTATCAAATATTGCGTGCCTTGGGTTCTTGTATCACAATGTTCAAAATTGTTATAATATATATGTAGATTTTACTATTCTATTTTGGTCGCACTTATGAATGGTGTTTGAATGGATTTTTAATCAACTTTGAATCAATTTTAAATCATTTATATTCATGAGCCAATTTGAAGCTTTTAAAGGATTTATACAATTTTTTATCGGTAGAAGAACATTTAGTAAAACTATATATAAAACTATTGTAAAATTGTGTGTTTCTAACGCCACATTCCATCTAGAATTCTATATAATTCTCACTGACAGTCAGTGACAGGACTCTCCTCAATCCGAGAAGAGACACGAGCCTGAAAGTGGAAAGACAAAAGTTGAGATCAATACAGCTTCAATTGTTCCATTGATTGCAATCAATCCGAAACAATATTATGGACTTCATAGATTTATGTAAAATCCTCTTTTTATAGGACAATTTCACCAGATGTGGTGGTTAATCAGTGTTAACGAAATGTCATTAACATTCATACCTCAACAGGCACATTTTGGCTAATGCTTTGACAGAGGACTGCTATTAATATCATAATGCGATCTTGTTTTTATCATATCAAGTGAAAAGTAATAAAATACTCATAAACTCAGTAATTTTTACTGGTGTAGCTCAGTACGATTGTATTGCGGTGAATTGTCAGACTTGTAGATAATATCACATACATTTTATTCTCACTCGTCTATGGTTGATTCATTGTTGACATAAAGTATTGCTAGAGAAATCTCTCTGTAGCTGTCTTGTGAGTACTAATGGGCTATGAATATCATGGTAGTCCAGTGGCTCTTAACCTTTTTTGTAACTGAGAACCACTAGGACATTTTAGTTTGCAGCGGGCACAATAAAACTCCCAGTTACTTCAAAAGTAGCTTTTATTCATTCATAATCAGTGGAGTTTAAAGAGACATTAGACATTTTTCTAGCTGCTATCATATCTGTAGTTTCCAATTGACATAACAAATGTTGAGAACCACTGGTGAAAAGAATACTGTCATGTAAAGGATATGTTATGTCATGGGATTAAATTTATTGACTCTAGATATGTGACACTTGATTGTTTTGTGATTCGTAAATAGATCGCATAATATATGTAATATAGTCGCATACACTGACACTACGACATAAAAATGTCTTTTCTCTCGGTCGCACCAGTGATCGTTACACTTGGCCGACACTAAGGAAATGAAGTTGATGTAATTTGTTGATAAATGTTGATTTCCTTGTCGACCTATCGATATTGTTGTTAGCACGAGTTATCTCTATATTGTAGATGTAGAGATTCGTGCAGTCTAGTGGTCACTGCTGTCGGACGCCTGTATATATTTTTATAGTATAGACTATAGATGTTCTGTTCGCGGAGCTCTGTGGATGTGGGCCTTCCATCCACGACACTAGAGTGTCGGGTGTAATCAGACATCTAGCCGCTGTCCGATCGGTGATTTTCATATCGTTCTCGTAATACTATTGTCGCGTTATGTATTCAGTTTTGGTGTTGAGAACATGCAGAGGTCACCCGTACGAGTGAGTCGGGGTAATGTAATCCCCGGTAGAAGTAAACTACACACCTTTGTAGGAGGCCTCTCCTCGTCGGTGATTGTGTAAATTTTGTACATACAATATTTGTAAATGTAAGTTGTTGTAGCTGACGATACGAGATGATTTAGTCTGAATTGCGTTTGTCTTACTCTGATTTATTCTTAGTTGAAATTTATTGATGTTCTCTTTTTGAGCACACATCTGATTATTGTCGTTTTACAATTGTTTCACTCTCTAGATTCCTACTACAGCCCGAGTGTCAATATTGATTTGTTTTTCATGTTTCCAACATACATGTATATGTTGTATAAGGAACTTTCTAAACTGTGTATACGGGCCGTTGTTTTGACGAAACGGGTTTAAATTCAACACAAAACTCGCCGATTGTTTGTCTTGTTCCAGTCAAATGAATAATAAATGCCATTGTCATTAAAGAAGTAACACATAATGTTACTGTACATAATGTAATAATTAGGTCCAATGTACTCGAGTGCAAATTTCCTTTAAACACAATTCAATTGCCGTCAACTCCGCCCTCTCTAATCGAACATTAAATATAGATAATCAATAAAGTTTTCGTCTATCGTGGGACTGATTGTTGACTGTGTTACTGTGTATTATAATGTTTCATAAATGTGCAATCGAGTCGTTGTGTTGTCACATGTACACGTATATATATATATATATAATGTTCGTAGTTAATGTTGTCATAGCGTTGATACAATGTGTCGTATCGCACGTGTGAACAGTTCCACGCCGGCTGCCCGCGACGACGCGCCTCGGGCCTGTCTGACGGAGCGACAGAAATATTACCTTGTCATCGATAGATTTAATTTAAAAAAAAAATGTTTTGTTTTACTTTGCACGTCTGTATATCTAGTTACTTGCTCAAATGTACAAATATTGTCCGACCGCAAGAGAAATTGTTTAAATTAATTTATATTCTGCTTGAACTATATATGTATTATTAACATAATGTGATAGTAATTTAATCATTATTAAAAATTATTTAAAACATAATTTGGGACTATTGTTGTTTATTATCCTAGAACTGAATATGGGGTTAAAATATCCCATTTTCATTTCCTAATTATTATACCGTCAGCTTTACGTGAGATCTCTCATAGTGATGGGCAGAGACAGTTTTACTGGCTTCTGATTTGTAACATAGCGATACACACTTAACATAAATATAGTATTTTATTCAATTTACTGCTCTTTTGAGCATACCGACATTCTGCTTGAGGATAGTTGTTAATATGTAAATCATGTACCTACGAATGGCTGTTTATGGCTGGCATTTGCATGGTAGCGTATTTCCAGTTTGCAGACAGATGGTCAGTGGCGGAATGTGAGTTGCGACCTTTTTGTTTTTAGCTTCTCTAGGCCGAAAGTAGCACGAGGTATAATTAAACCAACTATTGGTCGCCTAGTGATCGAAATTCGACCATAATAAATTTGTATAAGCGATCGGGATTTCACATGGTATATTTTTATATTAAATGGGGCAAATAAAACTTCTGTTTGACATTCAGTGTTATGACATGACATAAGTATGCATATAACAAATACGTGTGTTTGTGTGTGTCAAATGCATGATAGTGTATGTAATGTTTTATTTATTGATTTAACTTTATAAGCATTATTATTGAAAAGTTAGCGTCCCGCACTTCTACATACAAACTATAGGTGTGCCAAATTTCATATTCCTCCTTCCGTGGAATTTTTGTAGGGGGCCAAAGTTTTTGTTTCACTTATTAATATAGTGATAATCCAATAATTTGTAGACATCACACTCGACTATCTGGTTTCAAATTTAATTAAAAACTTACCTATTTGATGATCATAAATAGTTAACATGTGCACGTTTAAAATAATTGTCCTTTGTAGGAATCGAACCGCCGACCTTGGGTCTCGCAGTCCGGCACGGTAATCACTAATCCAACAGGTCAGTGGTCGGTTGCACGGTGCAATGAGCGCGGCAGATGCACGAACACGTGCGGCGGGCGGCGGGGCCGCGCGGCCGCTCACATTTAGTTAACGACTCGGTTACACCTGGGCCCTAACGACGCCGGTGCATCGAAAGGTGTGATCCCTATCTCCGTATCTCTTCTATCGTCTAGCCGCTTTGGTTTTAAAACACCGCATTGAAATGACCAAAATCAATTGATCGTTTTCTTATGGCTTATTGTGCAAACAATAAGTAATGAAAATCTATAGGACTGTATGTGCGCAAAATACTGGGTAGCGGTTAGAGAAAGTTCACCCACGAATTACTTAACATATTTTTATTACACACACACACACATATATTATATACGTAAAAAGATTAACAAAGAATATAATGTATTATTATACATCGTAATGTAAATCGAATGTTTATGCCTTCATGTCAATGTCAAAAAAGGAGGGAATTAAAAAAATGCTTTTGTTTTTAATGGTTTCTAAAGACTAATTTAATGTAACATTTATTTTAGATGTAACTTAACTTTCTATAGAATTACGGTCGAATTTTGACCGCGAGCGATCACTAGTTAGTGATTAATAGGTCGCATCCGGGTATAAGGAAATTTTAATTACTTTCAAACTGGTTCGCGTTGTCAGATTCCGATTAGCTCGACAGTACAGTGCACTCTGTGAAGGCGACCTTCTAAACAGCTGGCAACACGTCGTCAAGAGTTTTGGGAGACCGCGTGGCGGTGATTTGACTGCCAGCTGTTCTTGCTTAAATATGACTATAATATAGTAGCATGTACGAGTACAATATTAACCATTTTATATTATCGCAAATATTTAAATCGAATAGACAAAAATTATTTGTCGGATTTTAGCAGTAGATAATCATGCGTCTATATATTATATGTATTACAATGTACGTACCTACATCGTAATAAAACACCAATACAGCATCGTACACAGGTGTAATTAGGTTATACTTAAACAATTTTTATCATAACATTTAACACAACAATTCTTCTATGGATTAATCAACTCGTAAATATTCGGCGCATTCGTAACTCACTTTCGAAGTGCATTAAAAAGCCAGTTTATAAGTGCGACCTCTTGTCCAAGATTATTTTTTCGTTTTAGATTTTTCCCTGACGTGCATAATTAAGGAGATTAGGTGATTGAGGGCTTCTAAATGTAGATCCTATGGGTTCGAAATAATGATGACTGAAATGCGGATACGAAAGGGGTCTGTATTATTCCAACAGAGGACTCGTTCCAACCTTGCGTAGGTACAATTCATTGCGGATTTCAAAGAAAATATGAAACAGTCAGTAGTTTGAATGAATAGCTCAAAAATCGCTCAAACATAAAACAGGCATATTTTTATAAGAAAGTTACAAGGCGGCAATGAATATTATAGATAACCAACGCGAGTTGAGGTGTATTAGGCACGGTGTTCTAATTGGGTCAGTGGGGTAGTCGAAGGGTATCTGGGCCCCCGCGATAAACTTTGCCACTTTACGGCACCGTGCACGTCGAGCAAATTCCCACCGAAATCGTCACATCGACCGGGCAGACAATTGGATTGGAGTAAAATATATTATTGCACATACGCATAAATGTATAACTATAGCAAAAATCTTTACCATGCATTATTCAATTATTTTCGACTTTTTTTATTGTTTCTGTCCTTACAATCAAGGTTTGGAAATTGCAATCAAATAGTCATTATATGGAAACTATGCCACATATGATCTTTGTTAAAGACTATTAATGAGAAAAATGGAATATTGCTGCTGACAGAGATGAAATAATGTAAAGTAATGTAGCTACATACGTAATACTACATACCTACTAAACCGCGTAGCTTAATGTCTAAAAGTCATAAATTGGTTGGCTGTGTATATATACTTTTAACTTGGTAAACGCAGTTTTTGTTCTACGGAATTCATAAACAAATGATTCAAATCTTCGCGTTCCCACCAAGTCTCCGGGAGCCCGGGCGGCCGGACCGCGCCGACCGCGCTCCACGCGGGCGCAGCGCAATTAATACCAAGGTGCGTGCGCAGCTGACGCCGCACCTGCCGTCATCTTTAGCATTTCTTTACCTTTTTTTCGCCATCCAAGTTATTGGCCTATTTTTTATGGCGCAAGATGTCAGTGCAGCTGACGCGAGCGTTTGTTGAGCGCTTTGTTGTCCATGCTCGCCGCGGTCCCTGGACGGCGTCTAGTATAATAGGAAGGGGCACCCGCTGTCTTGAGATAAAAGGTTCGAGGCCAGGTGCGGGTGCGGGCACGTGATCCGCGCCCCGAAATCACGTGTCACGTGTTTGCGGGAATAAAGCTTAACGAGACCTATTGATTTCAAACGTCTTGGAGATAGAATGATCTTCATACCTCCGTCGTCTTCATGTTAAGATCATTCCTATGTGATAATGAACAAAAATAGGCTAAAATTTTTTAACGTTATTATTATATTTGTGTATCTTCGTATGTATTAGGTATGTTTTAATGCAGCGCGATGTAAATGCGCCGATTGAGTTTACGACTGTTTTAATATGCCACACAAGAATTGACATTGGTAACAATAAGGACAGCGCGGCACTTATAGAACGACTCGTTTCGCAACATTGCAAAAGTCCCTTGACTTCGACTGCCCACCTGCTTTTTGTAATTATGTGTCTACATATACTAATAACATACGGGTGTGTTTACGTGCTGAGAACAAAGGAGAAATTGGACCGGCCCTCTCAGATACGCCTGCGAGCGAACATTGAACTCTCTCGCGAAAACTTTTAAGTTCATTTTCGTAAAACGCGTGACCCAAATTAGTGTTTTGTTTTTAAACTGAGAAATAAAAGCAAAATATTGAATGGCAAGTTAAGTATTGAATCACAATCGACATTTCAATTGCTTTATATTTTCTATTAAACTTTTTAGTGTTCTATAGAATTTGATTAATTAGAAGAGTTATATAAGTTTGACAAACCGAATTTGTTTTCCGAGTTATAATAGGACACTCGACACATAAGTGGTTACCTGTTTAACGTTTTGTTCAAATTGTAGCTATAAAGGAATAAAAGCTCCTTAAGATATTTCTTGAGTTATTTGTTTCTGACAATCAAGGTGATTCTCGATTTATTATCTATAATACATGTATGATTTTTTAATCGTTTAATATTTCTTTCATCTGTGTGTGTATGTGAGTGAGAGAGAGAATGTATGTAAAATAAAAAGTTTGGTATTTTCTGAGATCTAACTTTGACAACCAATAAGTAATCAAGTTGAAACTTCGTAATATGTAATATATGTTTTGTGGAGAACATTTTTTTGCTAAGAATTTTGTTCTATTTCGTCGCTAGATGTCGCTGTGACATACTTCATGTCTTTCCCGCTTAATCGGTAGCTACTGAGATTGGTTAACTTGAACATTAAAGTTGGTAATCAGAGGTTGTGGGTGTGATTCTCATTCAAAACAAATATTTGTTTCATCTACATATATGTTTCTTCGCCGTCTTGGTTTAATAAAATTATGTAAATAAATATAACACAGTATTTTTTTAAAGCCTGGCTATCGACTGGCCGGTTAACATTTGTTTATTATTATGTTTTGGGCAGGAAAATAACACGAAATGTTGAATAATTTGTGAAAAACAAGACATTTTATACAAAATAAAATATTGAGCAATTTGTTGCTAGTTATAAAAAAAATGGAAGACTTATTTTTGGAAAGAAAGAAACACTTTATTCATAGTAATACGGCAGCACATTTTCTATATCATTACATTCATTATTTTTTGTAAATTATATTGTTAAATATCGTTATAAACGAAACATAAGTACATTTATTGTTCTACAAACACCTTTTGTATGAGTCACGGGAGATTTGCCGCCACATAATATATTATATTATACTTTCGAAAACCCCTCTAAATCAAACATGGTTACAACACCATGGTGTAGCGTGTGCCCCATGGATCGATGGTAGGCCCTCGGAGGAGCACCCTTGTCGAAACTAGGTCATGCACCCCCATAGCGCACCCTCGCTACCAGGGCATTAGGAAACGCCGGAGGTACTTTAGATTTATTCACACTGGAAATTCTATGTGATTATTTTGTTTCACTTTTATCGCACTTAAGAAGGTGTGTTGTTACGAATTTTTTAACGTTTTGTACACATGAAAAATAGGAGAAAATGTTAATGTATTTTTGTTCACATACATATTTGATTTATTTCACTATATCCCTATGCTCAAGTTGACGCTGTAAGAATTTCACTCTTATTATTATCCGTTTGTTAAAGTCAGTATTAACAATAATTGGAACAATTGCAAACATGGCTGTTTGATTTGAAATGAACCATTTAAATCTTTGCCCCTGGTGAGAGTCAAAGCCACAGACTTACGCTAGGGACAGCCAAATATTAGCAAAATGTAAAAAAATAGTAAGCTTTTATATTTATATCCGCCATTGTAACTGAAAACATTACAAAACATAAGTGCATTGCGTTACATAAGTGCGTACCCAGGGCAGATTGCTCTATGAAACACCAACTTGGCGAACACACAAAAGAGAATTAAAAAATTCTGTGTCGTAAATAGAAACTGCGCTGCAATTGTGATATTTGCGTTTAGTTTTTTTAACTCTGTTGCTTAATGGGAATGCAGTTTTATGTCATTGTTTCCTTTTTGCACGGTTTTCACAAAATAATCACGGTAATGAAGGTTTTAAATGCGGGACATGAAATTGGTTGGTGAAATTATTAAAATGTTGACATTCCGAATCATTTTGGTATTTAATCTGTATAATGGGTACCAATGTTGCTCTCATTACGATAAAAGGATTATAATTTCCTTAAATATTACCATACGCTAAAATACTAGCCACCATATTTCTGGATTTATTTCCCGCCAAAACATAAATGTCAACAATATATTTACTTCCGGTTTGTTTGCTTCTGTGCTTGTCTGTGATTGCATCTTAACATGATGCGTGGTTGTAAATCGCGAGAAAAAAAAAACGAAATAGGTATAATTTACCTAAGAATTTCACTATTTTGGGTGATTAAGTACCTAATAATTTTAGTTGTTAAATTATTTATTATCATCTCTTTGGAAGTAGTAATAAAAAGTGAAAAACAAAATTCCGAACCGTCATCCGAATCAAAGCATCAGTTTATTATTAAACTGATTATTTCTGTGTACGGTATTATTGTTGTTATTATGTTAGAGAGTGATGGATGTGGATGAAGCACCACAGGTATGTAAGAGATATTTGGTACTCGGTGCTTTCTGCCTACCCCGTTAGGGACCTGGCGTGATGGTTATATTATGTTATGTTATTAATTTAGCCATGTAAGTAAGAACCTACAAATACCCAGTGTGAGATTATTGGAGGGCTATGTGTATATTCAATTGCATTAGTCCCGTTCCATGGTGCTCCAATCGGTGCATGTGTGTAATTTAGGTCAGGGACGCGTTTACCCTGTGACAGTCCACAGCGGCATGCTCTAATGGCAGTGGTTCTTAACCTGAGGTCCGCCGTCCACCCGGAGTGTGAGGACTCGTATAAAAATCTTATAAAAAATGTCAAACCATTATTTATTTTTGTAATAATACATATTTATATGCAAATATAGTCGAAGTTAGTAAAACAACCATACATTTTGGTAAATCATCGCCTGAAATTATTGTGTTCAATTTTATTGGAGTTTTAAGCTCAGCTAGCGCGAATCAAAATGACCCCAGTCTCTGATCACATAAGGTTAAGAAACACTGTTTTAGGGGAATTTAAACATAGGCCATCTACCCTACTTTGTATTAAGCAAATTAGGTCATTTAAGACGGAACGACCAATGTTCCTTCGCGTCACTAGCCAGTGGTTTCCTGTTTAGGTTTAAATAGTGTGACAAGCACACACAGGGTTCAGAACTAGCCGCAAGGGGAGTTATAGTAATGGCATGATATTCAGTATACATAGAAGAAAATTATACCCTTATTTAAGCTAGTAGGATTCAGTATGTTAGTGGTTTGGATTTCAGTCTCTCAACCCGGATCTGGTTTTATTTTCAAATTTATTAACAATGTAATATAATGTGTAGTTAGTTAGCAAGTTGTGACCTTTTTCTGCGTTATTATAATTCAAATATAACCATTAGACAGTATATGGAATAGACTAGGGCCACTCAAATGCGATTGAACTCATATGAACTTTGTGGTAGAACCTCTTTTAACAAGTGAATAGTTGAAGGTTGTCGTCGTCAGGCTATTGACTTAAGGCTTTCAGCTTTTATTGACCAGATAATGACTACCTTCTGAGTTTTTGGAACACTGTAATCACCATACAGGAAATAGACAAGTCAAAAACTTATATTTAGAAAAAATGTATCTATGTGTGAGAATACATTTATATATTTCCAATGAAATCGAATGAATATGGTATTTTGTACTAATGATGTCTGTTTACGCTTAGTGGTTATCCTTAGCGTGCCGGTCTCTCGCACAGTTGATTCGGGATTCGTTTCCGGGTCAAGCAAAAATTTGAAACAATTTAAGTATTCGTTCTGATTCTGTATTTACCTGTTATTGTTTTCGTGTTTCCACTCATGGTATTAAATACACAGAATTGTAACCATCACAATAAATGATAATCAATATTTGTTTTAAGAAGTTTCATATAAATTGTGCTAGTAATAGGTAAACATAATAGTAATATTTAGACGTGTGTCTGCTTTGAAGGTTGTAAGAGCCACAATTCCTTATAAAACCCGTGTTCTAATTTAGACCTCAGGGGTAGATACGTATCTTTTATTTAAGTTAACAATCAATCATAATTACGAGTTATAATTGAATGGTGAAATTTTAATCCTAATTAAGTTTGGATATGGGTTACTTTGGGTAACTTAACTATTAACCGCCTGACAGTTTGAGCGCGATTACACTTTATACAACTTATTAATACTCAGCTTTTGAACTGTTTATAATATTTTAAAAATAAATTTATGTCTCTATCGATACAGACCTGTCGCATTTCTGCAACTTTCATTACTCTCTTCGCTGACCATTCTAGCACTGACCAAAGGGTCAATATAGGGAATTCTTGGTCTCCTTACATCTCTCTCTCTCTCTCCCTCTCTCCTTGCATCTCTCGAATTACACACACGTTTTGTTAATATACGCATTTTCTTGATCAAAGGGTTTGTTTTTCGTAATATAAAACCATTGTAGAATAGCTTCAATTGCTGTTATGGATACGATGTATCAAGGTTTGTATGGTAAAAAGTTCCCGTTACTACGAAACGCGGAAGGGGGCACAGTATTTAATTTAGTCGTTGCCGAGGGCACCTGTAACTGCTCATGTGGCAGTCGTGAAGTAAATCACTCGGCTTCATATAAAGGGGCCCGGTACGGTGTCAAAACGATACGATCTAGGGAAACGAATTAAACATTTTATGTGACCTTGCCGTTTGTGGTAATGGGTTAAAACGCAACTTAATTAGGTTAAGGCCACTATGGGCACCTAATTATAGTTTTAATTATTTTTCACAATATTAGAAATGGGAGTATTAACGATTTATAGCTTCAATTCGACGCCAATTGTCATGCTATATAAAAGACCAAATTATTGAAGCTAGAAACACGAACTTGGACAGTTGTTTCCTTTTAAGACGAATCATTCACTAATAAGTAATTCTTGGCTCTTCAAGATTAAGTGGTTTTAAAGGGGTGGCAAGCAAGCACCGTGATAAGTGGTAATTAGCGACAGGGTTGGACTTTAAAAAAT
Source organism: Myscelus amystis hages (assembly GCA_018244895.1). Classification (NCBI taxonomy): domain Eukaryota; kingdom Metazoa; phylum Arthropoda; class Insecta; order Lepidoptera; family Hesperiidae; genus Myscelus; species Myscelus amystis. The sequence continues at coordinate 606 of DWQT01003492.1, read as the reverse complement.
AGAAGTTTAAACGTTTTTGGAAAATTTACTCGCGAGGGCCAAAATAAAGTTGGAACGTTCGTTTGAAAATTAGTCGATCTTGATGCAAATAAGAAACAGTATTTAAATGTCTAGTTAAAATCAAATAGGCCCGTAGAGAGGAGATTAATCGCTGTTACAATATTCGGGGGCTTTTAAATAGTTTCACGCGCAAACACCCAAACGGAAAATCCCATGACATTGAAGGGAAATCCCTTACCTAGTGGTTACTCACACCATGTACGTCAACTTTACCTACATGTCATAAAAATGAACAACTAATTACGTTTGAGTACTCCTTTGTTTATTTTCTTTCGGCCCTTTTTATTGTTCCACTACTAGACACGAGCCTTGTTCGATATTGCGAGGAATGGAAAATTCATACGCATAAAATTAATAATATATAGTCAACTAGATCTTGCCTGCGGCTTCGCGCGCGTTAAATTCCATGTAAAACAATTCCCCTTTCGCTATACCGTGAAAATCTCCCTATTAAATTCCATTAAAAGGACATTTAACGTCGTATAATTTTGACTTAGTTCAGAGGTACCTACTGTTACATTTAAAAGATTAACATATGTATATGTG
>DWQT01003491.1:0-12445 GCA_018244895.1 Myscelus amystis hages | reverse complement strand
AAAGTACGTATATTCATACCTATGTTTATTTTAAAACATTTTGTTAGGTAAATGTGAACTGATTTTTTGTAGAATCTCTAAGATGTTACTCTTTTTGATCAATATCAATTATTTTGACATAATAAAAATCGAAAATAAATTATAATATTTACAACAACTTGGTGAAAATTGTGGAGTTCTGTTAAACCATATTCCGGTGTATACGTAATACAAGTATAACAAACTTCCTATTGAAGCTTCCATAAAGCATGATACTTAATAATATATTTACATTAAACTTGTGTTTAATTTTTTTCTACAAAAATAGTGTTTTGTGCATAGAGATATTTCGGTGCTGCAAACGTAAGAAATGTACGCACAATGGCATTCGACAAATACATAGTTATGATCCAACATATAAAAATATGTTACGTATTCAAATGACCACATCCGGTGAATTTCCAATTATTATATATTTCTGGCATGGCTTTATTTTTTTACTCAATCGTTAACTGGTCTATCGTAAAAGAAAATATCGAAGGCGAGAAAGAAAATAACAAGTTATATCGCACGATAACGCTATGCTTCGCATCAAAATGTCATTGCGAAAGTTGCATGCGTTGCAGAAAGACATGTGTTGCGCTTTGTACCTCGTCCGTGCGCCGCTCTTTCGCCCCGGAACGCACGAGGCGCACTGTAAACATAAACAGAGTTGTCACGCATCGAACAGACGGAGTTATCGATATCGCGTCCGGGTCAGCCGGGCGTGGTAGGGTTAGATATGGCCCACAGAATACCTAAATAATCATAACAGACACTGGCGGCGGAGCGGCGCCGTCTTCGACACCTAGTAATTAACTACACTTTACGTATGTGACGTACCAGAGTACATATGTATGTCTAACGTGCGCTCGCTAATTATTGAAAGTCAATTTTTTTTCTTACCGAACAATATTATGATCGCATATTACAAATTTCAATTTTCAAAAACAGGTAATCATAAGCCAATAACAAGGTATTATGTAGTTGAAAAAACGAATTTCACCAGACAACTACGCGGTACAAAAAATAGTAATCTTTGGATGCGATAAGTTTTATCGACACGGTTCACAAGCGCAAAGTACGACCTTGCATCAGCTGTGCGCGTGCCCTGAGCGGGAGTTTAGAGCGCCTAGAAGTGACTTGGCCGCCTTACGCAAAGAAATAACTTACTATGCCCATATCTTAGTAATTAATATACGCTGTATTTATTTGCCATTTAATAGTAATCAGGTATGTATCGTTTAAATAAGAAGGGAAGTAATTTGTAACATGACAAGGACTTTGATGAAATTATAGGAAGCGAAAGAACTTTGTTAAGACCGTGACAGGTAGAAATCATTAATGTCTGCCTCTTTGACTGTCTCAATTGAAAATATACGTGACTGTATAATTAAAAACAAATAATTCGCTTGTTTGTTAATAATATTTTTTTACTTATTTTTGTATATTATCACTTTATAATGGATAAGAAAGTAGTCGATGAAGCCCAAATGTTATAAAGAACTCATAGCTTTCATAACATCAATTAAAGATCATGTCATATCCATTCTTTCGTGGAATACGCAGAGTTATCGCCAAAAGAGTAATAAGCATCATCTCCCGAGTTAGTCACCTCTACGTGATAAACTTTTGAACTCGTTACACGTATAACAATGCTAACCTTTAACTAATTATGACTGTCAATACGAGATATTTTTGTCTTCGAATGACACGTAATTGTCCTATAGGACTGAATCATGTCTATATGTTAAAAATCGACATATTCATTATCTTAACAACTTAATTTTTATTGCATTATTAGGTTAATTTGGGGGCAAACGAGCAATAAAAAATATACAATCATTACATTCACAAATTATATTATACATAAAATTCAATTAGGCCTCGTATGTTGATTATGATGTTATCATATTTTTGGTGACATTATTACCGTGCATACAGTGAATACAAAAAGCTAAAAACGAATTCACAAGCACAAAGTAGCTGGCAATGTTTGTTTACAAAAACATTTGACCCATTTATGCATTGTCGACGCAGATGGCCCTACTAGCGGAAGCGTAACTTTTTTTGTGCTAAAACAAGTCAAGCCTATACGTGCTTGTGTTAAGGGTCATAAGATCTTTTATGCGATGAACAGTCAGAAATCTGTTGACAAATGAACGATGGCAATTATATTGTGTGGTCGGTCGCATTGTGCGATTATCGTCTTCATTTCATTGAATGTTAGTTGCGGTTGCGTTCGTTGGTTGTCGCACGGTTATTTTTTCCATAGCGGTCTTTTCACTTTTATTACATTCCTGTGTGAGTTTCATAAGCGGTGTTCATTTAGAGTAATATTTTTTGGTAAAGTGAAAAGGAAATGTACTTGGTTCCTGTATTATTCACATAATAACAATAATGCAATTTATTTAATTTCTTTTAAAATACCTATGTTTTCTATGACAAAATAATTTTATATTTGACGATATAATTTTATTGATATTTATTAAATAAGAACACAATTATTGACTGACATGCACTAAATTAATTACACACAGTGAACACTTTGTTGGATTGGAATATTTGTAATATTCAAAATGAATGTCGTAGAAATATATGACGAGGGTGACCACAACGTATACGACCAGCACAATAATCGATCTTTCAAATTTCAAATTCAGAATAAAGTGATTCTTTCTATAATCCGTACCCACAAACCGTGTCATTTAATGTCACTCTGGCGTTACTATTGTTACCCGTGTTAAACAAGCAGCTTATTGCATGGGCTTTAAAGTCGACATCTTTCATATCATCGTGATGGTCCTGACGCAACATTTTGAGTAAACGTGTGCTCGATGTCGAAATTTTTTCGAACATATAGGACACTTCTTTACCGCCCGTAAATAAACAAAATAATCAATCAAGATTTTATTTAAAGGGCCGATATCGAATAGGTGCGGAGTGAAACGTCAAAGTGAAGTTGTTGTTTCGTGGCCTGAGGGTTGTTATCATCGATGGCTTTTGTTGTTTTGTTATTTGAGTATTGTTTGTTGATTCATGTTTTTGTTACTTTTGTTGTATTTTCCGAGAGGTCATTGTAAAACGAAAGCATTGGGGTCAATACCATATGCACACACTCCACATTTTAAAAGTAATATTTTCTTTGCTCTGACTCTCTTTACTATACTCGTACAATGATTTTTATTTTATTACACATAATATTATATGTCATATACCTACGTATAATATGTATTACATCAATGCAACAAACAATTATATCACATCTAGTTTCGTTTGCTTGGTTTAGAAATGTAGTTTACTCCATTTATTTGTTTAATTTTCCTAACACGACCAATTAGTGTTAATAATACTAGCTAGATACAAATAATATCTAGGTTGTGGTCAATCATATTTGTAATCTAAATAATTATCGGGACGTTGTGAATCACTTTATAGAGAAAAAATTAATAATTGCGGTTGTGTTTTACTCGCGTCGATCATTGAGCACACTTGGTCGTGAAATAATAATATTTCGAGCGACACGGCGAAGCGAGATCGCGAGTTGAATTCCCATAGAAGCGTATTTCCTATTTTGCGTGAGAAACTAACAGTGCCGAGTCGAGGGCTCAGTGGGCCACCGGCGTCACGCTGGCCACTATTGTGCAAGTCGGCGTAGCGCCTGCATTGTGAGCCGCAGGGTTTTGCCGGGTGTTTATTTGCAAACACAGCGCGTGCACTCCCGCTGCGCGCGGGCCCCTCGCGCTCCGATATCGCAATTTGTTACGATTTTCGTAATACGATACGCGGACGCGGGTGACTCCTCCATTTTTCGAACTGATACATTCATACTTCCGTGTGGTGCAGGGCTCGATTTTGAAAAGTAATTATGGAGCACAACGCTTAACCGTCAATTTTTTTCTCGAGGATTTCGATGATCTTGTACTTTGGCCTCTCCATGATATATTCTTATAACATGAAGTAGCAATATACTTTAATCTGATAAATTGAAAATGGCCAATAACGTTGAAGAAGATTAATTTTCTATTAACAAACATTATCATGCTAAGCACGTTCCCAAAAGCTCTTTTCATCTTACGCCATTAGCTAGGTTCTAAAATTGAAACTTTCGTTATATGAAAGGCTTTCAACCTTATCTGGCTAACACTGCAATAAAAATGTAAAACGGTAGGAAACAAACAGAGAAATAAAAAATACATTTAGATAAAATTAATAGACATTGTAAAGTAGGAATGACAAATCCCCAGTATTTAAAACAGCTCGGTTTACGATGCTGGTGTCTTTAAAATAAACCGGTAAAGCGTAACTTAACTCTTCTAATATCCATCATTTCGTAATATTTTTTGAACAACCATCATCGGAATCAGTAAAGTTGTAAAATAACAATTTCATCAAATATAATTTGTATATGTACATATTATATTAATTAGGTGTTATATATCTTCTAAAATGAACAAATAAATGAAGGCACATTTCTCAAGAACACTTGTCTATGTTTCTTCGGGAGGAACAACAAAGTAGGTGCCTATTTTCCAATGTCGAGGTAAGTACGGCTGCACTCGTAGATTACTTTCTAGGATCACTCGAGGGCTCCTAGGCCCTCCACTTGACCTAAATAATTCCTTGATTACAAGCTTACAAACGTTATTATTTCTTAACTTTTATGATGGGAGATCGTTAAAATGTTCTCCTACCTATCTAGTCATAGATGTTTGTGATTTTTTTTACTACGGGATAAATTTTGTTGAACTATACGAAGTCCCTACGTTAAATATTTGACGGTTTATTGGCAGAAATAACTGTGTGTTAATTGACGTTGTCTATGCTAGATCTTCATTATACCAACACAGCAGGTCCTCCGAGGAGTAAGCATTGAGCACTCACTGGCTTTGGTTCTATTTAATATCTTGTCTATTATTAGATACAGGTTTCGACGAAACACGAATCATTTTTGTTTCTTTGCTCTAATACGAATGACTTAAATCAGGATTAAGTGTTTGACCGCGACCATTTCTTCATATTTAATTACTACTTACTGCTGCAAACTACGAAAGTATGGATTTCCTGGTTGCCGTCTGCTTCCTCGATATATGTACATAACTTGGGATAATTTAAGAGAAGTGTCAATAATCCGTTTCTACGCAACCGTACCGATTCCTAGTTTGCAACTAACTTACAATCAGGTGCGCTAATAGGCTAACCCAAATCTATTAAATACAAAAAATATGTTTTAATTTAGTAATAGCGCAGAATGTTATTATACAGTAAACTGAAACGACTGGTTTATGACGATAAATGTTTAAGAAAGAAACAACTAGCTTCGTGCGATACACCTACATCGTATATTTAATCTGCAGATTCTGCCATGACGCACAGAAATTTCCCAACCTGTGAATGCTCTGCGTATACTCGTAGCAGAAGTCCTTCACTTCGAGGCTACCTTTGTGTACCTTTGATATTATATTCTGTCACTCAAATCCTATGAATTTTGCCTGCTGAGAACCAGATGTAAAGCAAACCTAGGATAAATAGAATTACGTCGGAGTGGTTCTTGGGTCAACTATTACAGTTTCTTTTGAATAATGATAATAATGCTGCATAGCTCGTCAAATAATACTTACATCAATTTCAAATGCGAGAAATAACATAAGTTTGTTAAAAAATCAGTTATAGGTATATTACGATCACGCTCAGTAGCTTAGGCATTTAATAAATGGCTCATTGAATGAAAAGTGTGAGACAAAAAGAATTGGGGGAATCGGGTACAATTTTTAACTTTAATGTTTGAATGGAATATTATCATGACAATGTATTGGTCCGGCTATCGGCAGTAATGCCCCGACGGAAAACCGTAAATTATATTCAATAATTATATTATCGTACCACAAACCTCCGTAGTATTTTTAAAACCAGTATTGGTGAAGCGGTACATATTTTTAGGCGTGAATTGCACATTTGCTGTAGGACTTAGAGATGAGATAAGATATGTGTTTCAGGTAATAAATTTGTATAAATACTTGGTGCAATTTAATAAAAAATAGTTGCAGTCTTCGACTGTGTCAGTGTGACGTTTGTGGTAGCGGTTCGCTCAATCGGTTACCGTGGCAACGTAACTTTACATATGGCCTCGGGTGTAGACATATCATATTGTATGTAGATAGATACTTTGAAGAATCGCCTTACAAATTTAATGTCAATAGAAATTAGGAGATGTTAAGTTACTGTACGTAATATTTATATTTATATTCTTAACGTTTTGTGGCATAAACTATAAATAAAATAATCGTAAAATTAACTGTGCTTTAACGAAGTCTATTGTCTGGCCATTCGAGATACTCCAACGGGACCCAAGTGATGTAGATATTACCAACAGTAAATTCCTTCCGATGGTTTCAATTAACACTCATAAATGACACTCAGTTTTAATATGTTTACTCCAGGCCGCTATAAAACGTTATAAACATAAAGTTAAGTATTATTGCGTGTTCGCATAATATAGTTTTTATCATCGGCATTTTTAAGGTATTGCTTTGCTTACTTATTTCTTACAGATGTTAAAATATTTATGTATACTCGATTTAGTTCTTACATAACCATAGCACGAGTACCACCAGGTCTAGGAAAATAAAAAAAAACTACTGCCGATTTTATGATTATTTTTTTGCTCTGGATAAGATCCGAACCCACAACCTCCGGTTTCGTGGTCAGGGTTTTCAACCACTAGACCAAGAGACGACTCGTATACAGGTACCTAATGCATTTGTGAACTTTTACGTTTGTATATTTAATGAAAATAATATTAGATTAGAAAAAACATTTATGATGGAATTATTATACTATTTTTATCTCTTAATCTGCTCACGTCAAAACAATATTTTTTAATATGCGTTAAGAGTGTAGTAACAGACGAACGTGAATAAGTTACAACGTGGTGTTTTGTAAAGAATAACTGCACTTGAATACACACGTATAAATGAGAGTAATTAGAGGCAATTAAAATATATTTTCTTCTATCGGATATTCTATTGGTAATGGTCAACAAACTTTACTGACCGCTCTTGAATAAATATTACGGAAATTATTTAAAGACATCACAGTTACAGTTATGAGGTTTTAGAGTTCGAGAATTAATTATAAGGTTCTGATATATTTTATCATCGTCTTTTGTCATGAAGGTATATATGTAGGTCACAATTATCGTAACGAGAAGGTTTACAGAAGACTGAGTAGGAAGTGTGGACTTTTCGCGGCTTAGAGAATATTAGGGCGTGTGTGTGTAGGTTTTGTTACGAATTACGATGGTTTCCTTTATTACGGTGCTCTTTAGTCTTATATTTATCTTATCTTTAAATCCCAAGCAAAGTGCTTGCTAGGACGTAAATTCCAGACTACCTCAGTACGAGCCTTTAATCTAAACCACTAAGCATCGATCACACCAGTATCATTAGAACTAAGAAATCGTTGTTGATTTATATTTTTTATAATCACAAGTTAGTTTAATTCAACTCGATAGACGTTTTTTAAGAAAAAAGTGAAACTCAAACCACTATTGGTATTCATCGGCCTGAAATTGCAGCTCGATATTTATATGCAATTTCAGTGCATTAAATTAAGCGCGTGAATAAAACAGCTTTTTGTATCTAAATAAAATGCATGTGATAAGTAATTATCAAACGGTACATTTAAAACATTACGTGCCTACTTTTTTCCTTGTAAGTATTTCGTATAGCTCCAGAACGTTGTGTCCCGTAAACTTTTTAGAGCGACATGCAACTCTATTTAACTGTCGCCTGACACTTGTCGATAATTTTCGGACAAGTGATAAAGTTAGGCCGACTCGTCGCTCGTCGGTAGCGAGATTATCAATCCATGCTCCATCATTCGTGGGAAATGGAAAATGTGTCGACGCAGAGATAACATTAGAATAAAATTAAAGAGAGGTTTATGTCGGGCGTTGAAAATAAAGTGCTTTTTCTGTGCGAGTTGTAATGAATGAGGAACAATTAAACATTTCTCGAGGTATATCTGGAACTACTACTATGACGAAGTTACTATCGTTAGAAATTCTTAATTTCATTGTTTCTATTGTAATGAGCGTACGTGTATGACGTATTAATAAGTTTCACTATTCAATGGCTACGTTTATAAATTATTTGTAAGATATCGATTTTACAGTTATTATACAATTAGTCAAACATGTGAATTTATATTATAACGAAACTAAAATATTAATACGGCCTATGGTTTTATAATTATTGAAACCATAAAAATGACGTGATACAGTTCTATGCAACGCGCACGCACTCTACCAAAGTGGTTGCATGCTTAATGAGAAAAGTTACTCGCGTGAGACCACAGTAACCGTTGACTTACACGGCGTACAGGATAATCCATTAAGTTTATTTGATTTATTATGAACGGGCCTTTGTACTGCTCTATTTTTGATACAATGATCGCCTCTTCTACATCCACACTAATATAGATGCTAATGTGTTTGTTTGTCCTTCTTTGAAATTAAAACGGACCAACGAATTGATTTCATTTTTAGTAGATAGTTAAAGGGGTGGAGTTTGTAATAGGGTACTTTTTCTACGGAAAAACGAGTTTTAATCAAATGAACGGGATAGACGTCGTTACGAGTGCAATAACTGTAGGTACGTACCTATAATCAATATGATTTTTTTGATCACGCGGGTGAAGCCACAGGTTACCTACAGCTATTATTGAAATAAAATATTCATCACTATTACGTGTATTGGCAATGTCAGTGTCGGTTTCCTTTGTTTATAATTTTTTTAATTAAGTACCACTCAATATAAACCACCGGAAAGCGGTCTTTAAATTCTTTCCAATTGTCATTGTTACCACAATATGTAACCGCTAATTAAATGCGGTTTATTTACGCTACAAGAAACTAAGAACATTATACGTATGAACGGAGGCGTGCATACAAACTGGTGAATTATCAATCACATCGATCGGCAATAGCAGACCCGGCAAAAAGCAGAAATCTTAACATAATAAAATTATGTCTGGTACAACGTCATTATACTCGGCGCCACGAATTCTATTATGTCAATAAAAATGGTAAACCTGATTTTCCAAGCCATTTGCTGACACCGCGGGAAAAAGCTGACACGTGCGTGCAAAAAACTATGCACATTACAACGGCTGTTAAGTAAACAGTCCAACTGTGTAAGTGAGAATGTGCGGCTAATTTGCAATGAAGTTTATACCGAACGTGGTACGGTCGGTCTCGGCGGGCGCGGCGGCGGGCGGCGGCGGGCGGCGAGGGGCCGCAGCGGGCTATGGCCAACTCACATTTAATGGCAAACGCAGCGGTGTGCGCTGAATTCGGAATGTCTTTCGCATTAACACCAATGTGATTGGACCCTTGTGCATCGGCTATAAAAATACCATAGTTCCATGCTACTTGCGTGTACATATTTATTAGTTTCTTTTAGGTTGTATTTTGTATCTTAATTTTATCATTAAATGTGTACCGAAAAAAATTTAAGACATGTTATCGATATTTATGTGGTTGGATGACGAATGCGCACAGAGCACAATGTATCTGCTGCAACTATATGCTAGTAATAGACTAAGTCAAACGTTATCCTTACAATACAAGGAAATATGATCTGCTGTTGAAATTCGCTATATAATAATACACCTTACTTACACGTAATAAAACAGATTAAATGGGTACATTTTATTACAGTTTTTGCCATTTGAATCTTCACAATTAGGGAGTTCTCTATGACCAACCTCAAATGGAATAAATCATAACTCGCATTTTATTACTAAGTGCCGTTATACATAAATGTATAAATTGATCTAATGTTACTAGCAGTTCCATTTCTGAGTCCTATTAGCACTTAAACGTTACTATCTATCAATGTTATTAACATACATACGTACATCACTCCTACTTCACATGGGTGTAGACAGGATTTTCAACGAATAGTAAATACTTTGTTTGGTTTTTATCGTTTTGTGCATGACAGGTTCCATGGCTCTGGCCGTTTTTAAAACGTTTCCTACTTGATTGAAGCACGTACTCTCTTCCCGCGTTACTATTCACATTCGTCCTATAAATCGCTTTGGCAATTATCAATTATCAATTACTACTGAAAATTGAATGCGCTTTCGAGCAATAAGGCCTGTGAGTGGTAACAGCCGCTCGAGACAGCTCCTCGTAACTGCTCACTGGCTACTCAACAAATAATGAAAAAGATATTCTTAACGTTGATTGCAACTTGTATTTCCTAGATATCGTACTATCTACCTATTTTGTTAAAGCATTTTTATTGCTTGTACAAAATACCACAGTACCGTACCAAATTGGGCAGAAGTGGGCGACAGATGGGAATCTATGTACGTGGTAAGATAATACACGTGTTTTGCGCAATGGACCTACGGCTACGCAGCTCCTATAAGACGATTTGTATGCGCATCTGAATGCAGGAAAGTTTGTAAACGACATGCTTCAACCTTTCAATTCTGAGATAAGTAATTTTACAGATTTTATGAAAATTAGTAAGAGTCAAATCCACGGAGTATACGTCGTGAGTTTATTTTCGTAGCATTATGGAAGAAATGTAAAGATTTTACAAATCAGACTTAAACAATTTTCCTACTAATACACATTTGTTTAATATATTTTCCTTTAGGCTTACGATAAATGATGCAAAATATTTTAAGGGTAAATCGACCAATATGCAGTCTCTCAAAAGAAAATATTGGTACATGGTCACTTATACAATGTTTATTATTAACGAAATGTTAAAAGTGTAAGTAAATGAAACAGTGAGTCATTATTTCTCTGTTATTTAATTATGCAGTCTAAAATTATGGTCCCAAGAATAAATCAGTTCCCACCCGCTCGAAGCGGTTGCCCTACGCGTAAACTATTTGATGCGTATCACGGACATAAAAAATAGCTATAACGGATATAAAAAATAGCTTATTAGTAAGTTAGCGGACAAGATAGGGGGAAAATTTACTAACATATCAAAATTGTTAATAAAAATACATGTAGTGTGCTTTGAAGCCAGCCTATCTCAATGTTACTTCTCTAGTACGCTGCCGTATGCTACACTGAAACTTGAAGACATCGGTATGTATAGATACTTAACTAGGTAGATATCGACAGAAAATTCTAGCTTGTTCGGCGAAACTTACGTTCTTGTCTTCGATACCGTCGAGCATGGGCTAGGCAAAATATTACAAATATGCGTTCACTTTCAAAAATATTGAAAAATCGTTACTTAACTTTTTATTTGATTCATCAACAAATTAATTAATACTCGTAATGTTAGGGTGCAGTATTTTTTCTTTTCTGTGTTCATAAAAACATTTGGGGCAGTTGATTTATGTAAAAAAAATAAGTGACTTGACATGAGTGGTTCTTAATGGTCTAAAATTAAATTATTACACTTATAGAATGCGGTTCAGTTATTTAGTTAGCTAAGTATATATAGAGCATTATATAATAACATAATTGGAAGACAGCGACAGTTCCTTGGTGGTTTATATTTAGTTATAGTACGGGAACGTAGTTTCAGCGGTGGCGTTCCGGACGATTGGCGGGCGACACCGTGACGACTGCGGGCTTAACCTCAAACGTGCGGTGTTAATTAATGGCCAACACCGCCATCTATCGGTGACGCCCTATCAATCTTGCAGCGGTGGACCGGCAGCCATTTGTCGCGCCCATCAGCATATTTAGGGCGCGGAAATGGATTGTGAGAATTTTGAAAATCATGTGTAGTTTTGATTTGAAATATGATTTTTCTACTTTTTATGAAGGTGTAGCTTCATTATACTGCACCAATAAATACCCATAAACAGTTTTAAGAATACGTTTGCGAAGCAGTGATATTAATAAATACACAACATGTAAGTTAAAACGATAATAAGTATGGTAAACAGGCTATTTGGTTGGTATTATTCGTTTCTCATGTGGCACATTGGCACTAGTTTTGTAGTAGATTAAGTCTATTGTTGTCTACGAAGATACAGGCTCGTTTATACATAGAGGTGTTGGTTAGAGACCTTGGCTTATCATCTGTAGGTAGACAAGGTAGTTAGCGACCCTGTCTGGAAAACCGCAGCTCGTGAGTTCGATTCTCATGCAGGACAAACATTTGTGATGAGCACATTTTATCTGTTTCGTGTCTGGTCTTAGTAAAAATATATAAGTATTTATGGCATATATACAAAAGTGTATCTATGTTTAACTGCTGCTGCTTGCATTAAAACAATTATTTAATGAACTAATATAGAATCAGATGATTGGTGACTGCAAAAAGGAGGTACCTAAGGTTGAATATTGAATGTCGGCCAAGTCTTATGGTACGTTCAGACTACGACAGAAATTGTGACATAAGTGTCAGACATTAATGTCTGTACTTTTTGCACTTAT
>DWQT01003490.1:0-12446 GCA_018244895.1 Myscelus amystis hages | reverse complement strand
TTAGCGCGTTCAAACAATCAAACAAACTCTTCAGCTTTATATTATTAGTATAGATGTAGCCACATTCATAGCCATAAAATAGTGTTTCTATCAATAGTTAAAAATAAGAAAATATAACTCCCAATGCTAGGTTACTTTTTAAGAATCCCTAAATAATTAGATATGTTCTGTTTTATTTCAAATTGGCTAAACATTCTTGAATACGCGTTAGTTATTTAAAAACAGTAGCGAAATCGGAAAAAAATGATTACGAGACAAATATAAATGAGTGTCGGGAAAAAATAATAAGCCGATAGAATGAAATGTCCGAAGATAATGCAGTTTACATCAATACTGACCGAACGTAGGATAATATAAATTGATTGGCCTCAATAACATAATAAAAATAATTGGATAATAAATATAAGTGTTACACGCATTACATTTTAAGACGTGTTTCACTGCGAGCGAGGCGCGAATACCGAGAAAAATCTATACTAATAATATTAAGCTGAAGAGTTTGTTTGTTTGAACGCGCTAATCTCAGGAAATATTGGTCCGATTTGATAAATTCTTTCAGTGTTAGATAGCTCATTTATCGAGGAACGCTATAGGCTATATAACATCACGCTAAGACGAATAGGAGAGGAGCAGCAATAGAAAATAACGCGACAACGGCAAAATCATTTATATGGCAAAGCAACTTTTGCGGGGACAGATAGTATTTTATATATTTTTTGTGTGTGTCACTGAACTCGTAAGCGACTGGACCGATTTTGGTGAATTTTTTTGTGTGTTCAAGCGGACTTGAGAATGGTTTAGATTCAGAATTTGGTCCACTGGAAAATGTTTTTTTAATTAATTTTTAATTTGTAAGTAGTTGCTGATTTTAGAATGTTTCACATCAGATCCGACAGACTGCGCTACCATCGCAGGGTCAAATATTAAATTAACGTCTAGAGGTCATTTATATGGCAAATCAACGTTTGCGGAGATAGCTATTACATGCCGCGACAATTTCTCAAGATTAATTCACTGTAATAACTAAGGTAATATTTGGATTTTATATATAGGGTTAACCTTTTGCCGCTGACAGAGGGTTAACGGCGACATAGCGTTCCCGGCGCCCTCGTGCCAGTGGTGCGTGCAGCAGTACGCCAGGCAGTGCAGGGTTGACATCTTGGTCAGCTCCGGCTTGTTCACACACTTCTGCCATTCTAAAAAAAAAATACAGATTATACATGGCATACAAAAAAAAATCGCACAGACCCATTAGAGCATGTGGTAACGAGAATTACATAGACTACTAACTATTTATATAGATGATTTTACGTTCAGAAATGGAACAAATAATCATCACAAGAATATAAAAAAAAAAAACGATACTTTTTACAAGATATTGAGGTAGGTCGAAAAAGTATGTCTCCCTTACCACACCCTTCAAACCAGAACACAGCAGCGCTTGACACTGCTGTTATAAGGCAGCAATAGGTGTTGCGGCGTTGCCGCCGGAGTCGAACCAGAAGGTTCTACCTCCTTACAAACTCATACGGCCTGTGTATAGTGCTTGCGACTACTGATACAACATCAATAAAACAACTAAAGCGCCCATTCTCGCCACAATAACGCGTCTCGACGTCCGTAAGCCGCCGTAATGAGGAGTAACGGTCGGAGCGTGCATAGCCCGCCTAATGTGCGAGATAGAGACGCAAGTGCGATTCGCACGAGTTAGACAGAGAGGCGGGATTTGAATCTGAGCTGAGTTCGAGATGGATGCGGTGCGAGCTCCGAGCAGAAGCCTCCCGAACTAAACGCGATTGGTTACACTTTGTTCGTGGTGATGATTCATCAGAAACGTTTCTCAAAAACCATCTCTACATTTCTTAGCACTTACAATTTCACTGCAAATCATATTGTAAATGCGTTTGCGCCTTTAAATATTTTTTATGTCCAGCTGTGGATATTAAATGAAGTAAAAATTGTTTTCAATTGTTAAAACGCTACGAAAATGCCATTGTTTTTCGCAACACATCGTTTTCATATCACTGGAAGGGTGCTGATGTAGAGGTCAGATACAATGCAATATAACTGAACTAAGGTAGGTAAATTAAGTCGACATATTTCACGAAACATTACATACGAAGTACCTATATATTTTATAACACAATTTAATGTGTGCAGGTTTTCACTATATTATCCTTCACCGTTATAGCGAGTGATATGTAAAATTTAAGATTCCAATAGGCTCGTGGGTAAGGTAAGTTAGTGGTGGGTACCAGGATTCGAACCCAGGAACCAGAGTGGGAGATGATTTCTAACCAGCACACACAGCCGCAATATTTTAATATAGCAGGAGACTCGTGTCCCATAGTGGAATAAATAAAATGGTCGGGAAAAATGCTAGGTATATCGACTGTACATTAGGTATCGTGTGATAATTATTCCTATTTCTATAAATATACAATACAATTCAACACAATGTATCAAATTAGAAGTCTACATACTCGTACACGACATATTAATTCCTATCTTTTTCATGTGTATTTAGGTACTTATCTACCTACGTAATTTGCTTTTGTATTTTAGTTGTGTATAAAATGTGTTCGCAAGGAAAATACATTGCATGTAGGTAAATAGCGAGCCATTTGTGTGTTGTGACATTCTTATTTACAGCTGGGCACGAGTTTCAGACGCGTTGAACAAGCAACATTTCAGCCATGGATGCTCAGTAACAAGAATATCACAAAACTAATCGTAAATCGTTTATCATATAGTTATAAAAGGAAATATGAAAACACGAAAAGCCGAACAATCAATGAACATGGCGCTATAATCGCAAATGACTTTTGAAAACAGAAAGTGCAAAAGTCAATCCTGAAAGAGTCATTAAGAGCGTCCTAATTAAAATGTAATTAAATCCGCCGGAGAAAAAGAGAGCGCGACATTTAACTGATACTAATAAGATCGTCAAACAATTACGGCCGGCTCATCCGGAGCGGGAGCGAGACGCGGCCACGGGGCATCGGGCCTCTCGCTCGCGCGCGCCGCTCTCTATTTAACTTTTAATTTATACTCATTCCTTTATATCTTTTATTGCTTCGCCCATCGCAGTTCCTAATGCGCCTGAGGTGCTCCTCGCACTAATTAAATTCATGCAACACTAAGCTTTCCGAACACCCCTTGTAAAGGCCCCGCCCACTGCCCCCCTCCGGCGCCGCCGCCAATCGCGGCCCGGGGAGGCTTCGCAGCCCGGGGGGCGGGCGCGAAGTAGAGTCAGTGCGAGATGTCTGATAGAGCTGTCACGTCGCGTCCGGACGGGTCGTTACGCTGTCTTGACATATTTTATTATTATTTATGTCAATTAGGTTATTACCTTTTTTGTTTAATGGAATAAGGAATCGGTTGTGAAATTGATTGCCTTTCGGTCGCTTATGATTCATCACTGTCAAAAATATAATCTGAAACGTGTTAATTTCGTATGATTGATTGTTAGTCCGTCATTAGGCGGCGCGACCGGCATAATCTAGTTTTACGCAATGCTCTATTGTGGGGCCGCTAATCATTGGCTCTGTTTGGGCCGTTACATCGGCCGCTGATTGCCTGTCAAATTAACGATAACAAAATTATTACTGCCTTGTTCTATTCATCGCACCGGCTCATAATATTTTCGTTTCAAATTAACTTTAATTTTCCTACGTGAACCTAACTCTGTTTTTTTTCAAATCGATTAAAATTGTTTTCGAATATCCATAATTATTATGATAATTCGATATTATTTTTATGATACACCTAAATATGAATTGCATTCAATAATCTTTTTATGCAAAATATTTGATAAACTAATTCTACATACATACCTACATGCCATATGTAATTGTATAATAATATTTACAAGAAGAAATCTTTTCGACAATAACTTAATACACAATTTCATTGTTCACTCATTTCGAAACACCACAGAACCGACATTTCATATTGATTAGCTATTCCATTTACTTCCTACATAAACATACTGTGACTGTTGACTCAATTTCAATAGATTTGTCAACCTGTTTTGACATCGCCATGTGGTATTGCCGTAGGTAACGAACGGGCTTTACGAAACGCATCGCCCGTAACAATCTATAACATAACTTCTTACCAATTCCCTCTATATGTCTCCGGCGCGCCATGCGGCTAAAAAGATTATGACGACCCCCGTACAAACCCTGAACAAATTGAAACGGCCTTAATACAAATGTTACACGAACAACATTCAGTTTTAATTCAAAGCAATACAGTCGATTTTAGACCAACAGCAACTCTCACCTACTATACCGTCAGTCCCACGCGTGTTGAAGCTTAATTTATAACCCTCTATTCAACACCCATCTGTAACCGCGAGGCATAAGGTTTAATATTGTTTAGCCGAATCGCACGTTGTACTGTCGGAGGAATAAATCTATAATATGAAAGAGGCGGGGAATTAATTTGTGCGTTGGTGGGGGGTGGGGGGGTGGAGGCTCCGCCCGGCGCGCCGCGCCATCAGTGCCGGGCCGGCCGCCGCGCGAGCACACCTCCCGAGAGTGTCGCGCCGCGAGTGTTACCGCGAACGTATTACAGTGCCTGTGGAATCTCGCTGAAGGATTTTCAACGAAACATTAAATATAAATGAGAATAAATAAATGAGAATAAATCGGCAGCTTGCGGAAAGTAAAACGGATTCTGGTGTCGATCGTACGCACGATAGTTGAGAATGTGCGGCGCGCGCTCGGCCGGCTGCGCTAGCGGCGCGCGGCGGCGCTAGCACGATATCGGGCCGCGGCAGCATGGTGCTGGAGGGCGGGCTGCCGGCGCCGCTGCAGCTGTACGCGGCGGCGGCGGCGGGGCTGGCGCCGCGCCCGGCCTGGCCGCCCTTCCTGCCCTTCTTCGGGGTGCCGCCGCCCTTCCTGGCGCGCCCGCGCCTCCCGCACCCGATGCCCACGCGCGCGCCCCACGGCCCGCCCAGCGAGGACTCCAACGAAGACGGCGCCAGCAGTAAAGGTACCATTTTATTTACATGTAGAAAACACAGCAAATACCTTAGATTTCATTAACGATTACAATGTTGTAAACATGTTGTGTTGAACTAAGTTCTGATTCATTTTAGAACGAATTAAAGCGTTTTTATGTACCTAGAGATTTGTAATAATATCATATTTTATTCCAATAAATAACAGGTCATAAGTATATCGTTGCCAATAAATAATAGAAATAACATCATTTCAATGGCGAGTTAGCGATTGTTTGAAAACACTGGGTGGTGCGGTAAAAAATGCGTCTCGGTCGCGAATGTCACGATTTGAGTCGCAAAAAACGTGTTATTAGCGAACAATCGAGCCGACGAACGATATCCGTCTGGATTTTAATTGTTCGGGGCCCCAAAACATTATCAATCAAGCAATTACCCGCTAACCTTGCAGTTAATCTAAGGACGAGAAATTTTAATATTTTCTACAAGCACTTAATTTTACAATTGTGGTGTGACTCTTAGAAGAATATGGGAAGTCTTATCACACGTATTAGAATGTAAAAGAATTAAAGGTGAAAATTTAGAACGTGGCTGCTTATTTGCCTGTGTAGCTAGAGTATGGAAAAACAATTACTAAGTAATTACAATTTACCTATCATAAATTTACGTGTTTTAAATATAAAAAGACGTTTTACTTTACAATGATATAACAAGCAATATAGGTAGTAAATTAACTAGTTTATCGATTTTAACACTTCAACTTCAACGAGACTAACAGATGAGCTTTGATAACGATATTGGATGAAAATAAAATAGGCGAAAATTTGTCAGTGTCGGAAATTATTACTCTGTTTTCCCCTATGAAAACGCCGTAACAATACCTAATACAAAAATAGATGTTTAGTATTTTGGAGATTATATGAAACTGACGTAAAGAAAGGTGTTTGTATAGATAATAATTACATTACCGAATCGATAAAGCTACGTATTTACATTTCCCTACAATGTGCTTGAATTAGCGAAACAGGAGACAAAAGTGAACCATATATACACAAGATGAAAGCATTGTTTATATATTGTATATCTTGAAACTTATTGCCCGGGATTTTTAGGCCAATTTAAACGTTCGCGAGTGAGGTTTATATATTTTTTTCACGTCCACGTCTTATAATGCACTATAAAGTTGTTTACAACGCTGGAATAATGCGAATCGGTTAAATTCAGACGCCTTAGAGTAAGATTATCTATAGAACGTTATATCTTGCTCTTACGTGTTACTTACGTTTCTCACGATTTTTCCCAGCGCCGTTATAGCGATTGAAGTTTAAACTAAAACTCGAATAAGTTTGTACTAGTGTGTGCCAGGGATTCGAACCCTAGACTATTGGAGTGGAAAGTTGAATCTATATCAATAGTTACTAAATATATCTATTATAAAGAATATTTATTTATTGTACGGATTTTTCGTCTGTGATATTAGTCGAATTCTTATGTAGGGTATAATTGTTATATTTATAGAACTCACCACAACTCTGGCAACACATATCTATAGATCTTTATTTGAAAATCATACAAATTGAATACAGGTAGATGCATATTCAAAATAGGTTCACGCAATACATATTCGTAGAGATCAAAATTAAAAATAATCGCAATAAATCTAGGTAAACCTAACAAGACAGCATTCATAATGGGATTTCAATGGTTGAAATTGTTGGATTATATTTATAACATAGGTATATTTTTAAGAAATATATATGCAATCAATAATTGTTAAACTCATACAGTAAGACTTCTAGAGGTATTAAAAGATGCTTAAGAAAATATACGGCGACTAATCCTTCCTGTAACTTAACGTTCGCATAAATTTTATTTAAATCATATGAAACGAACATCTTATTAAGTCCGATTTTGGACATGTTTATGGCGCTTTTACGTGGAGTTATTAAGAAGAATGGCACCGGACGCTTTTGAATTAAAATGCACTTTTATATGACATTTTACGATAACCGCGACTGTTTTAAATTGATCGAAAATAAATTTAGTTACATAAAAAGCAATTGATTAGTAGAGGCACAATCGCCTGGCGTCTTGACCGAGTGGTGCGACAGACTGCGAACCTAGGGATCTTGGGTTCGATTCAAATCCCAAACATTGGTGCAATGAGCGCATCTGTTTCTTCTGTCTGAGTGTAATAAAAATATCTACGTAAGTTTTATAGTACGTTTTATATATGTAGATTATCAGTTGTTTGACCACAACATTCCGGCTCTACCTAGTTTAGCACCGGGCTATATGTAAGGGTGTCTCAAGTAATTATTATTACAATTATCATATAATATTTGAAGTATGTTTTTTAAAATACCCATCATGGAATTGCATTAACCTAAATATACCTGTAGATATCTGATAGATTAACTTTGCTCATAATATATCAATGTAAACTTTAAAATCATTTGTGTAGTAAAGCATAATTCTGATTACGCGCATTTCAAACTGTTGCTTGTTAGAAATAGGCAATTAATATGCTCACGCTTGCAACACTGCGTTGTATAATGACTTTATACAAAACATGGCATCCCAGTTGCTGTTGTATTCTGAATATTCATGTTCGTTAACGTATAAGTAGACTTGGTGCTCTACCGTGATGTGGACGAAAAGCGAGTTTATAATTAAAACAATAAAATTATTAGGTTATAGAAAATTTACGATTTACCGTTCACCCGGCAACTAAAACGGCTATTGTTCCGAAAGAAACCTAATAATACTGCTCGCCAGCCATTCTGTTCTATTTTCAAAACAAAAAAATCATACTGTCAGAAGAACTGTCATGTTATTCTGTGTTTAAAAATGGTGAATGATGGTTTTGCTAATTGTATTTTGGAGCTCAATTTCAACAGCTATCCATTTCCACCGGGACATAGTTGTTATAACAATTTGTTTCGGTATTAAGGGCGTAAATGCCGATAATAGAGGCCAATATCTCAGTTCTCGAGAGAGCAACGCATCTGTGATCAACCCCGTATAGGTCTAATATTAATTAATACTAATTAGAACTTACAAATACTAAATAGACTATAATTACGGACAATATTCCCGCAATTCTGTTACCAAGGAATACATATTAACTAATATTGTTATTGCTATCTACTAATTGAATTAGTACCTACGGAAAGTCCTATTAGAATCCAGTTGCAAATTTACATGGGCGGCAGTGGACAAGCATGAAAAGTGGTCGTTCGTTTGCTACTGTTTTCGCATAAAAAACCTTCACACGCTGCCTATTTGTATTCTTAACTTAACATGTACTTTATCAGCTTCATTTATATAAAAGGTTTAACGGTTAGCATATCCATATACACGATTAAATATACACGTCATGTTAAAACGACATCAATACAGCTGGAATAGAATCCGAAAGATCGCGTGACCTCTATAAACGAGTTATCAACATAAAAATCTTTGTCCAAAGTCAATTTCCAGTAGCGCTGTATCACGGGCGCGTTTTAATTGATTGTTTTATAACGTGCAATACGAGATCGTATCAGAAAATGGGATATGACTGCGAAACGACGCTCGGTGCGCTCGCAAACCAACGCCAATAGCACCGGCGAAGGAGCTTTAGATAACACGAAACAGTCTTCGGTTTGTCGTTACACGTGAAATAATGTTCCAAATAAAACTAATGAACTCAATTGATTCATATTTCGTAACATTAAAATGTATAAACATTCACTTATAACGACAATTTTAATTACGATCGGCAGATATCGTAATTAAGATCGTTTCTTGTTTTGTTGTGCTCCTGCATCCGACAGTTTCGGTGTCCGCTTTTGATACTATTAAATAATTCGCGGCGACGGTGTGGCAACATTTGAATTATTTTGCTCGTGACCGCCGTCAGAATCTATAAAGCGGCGTAACATTTTCAATCTCGCCTCGCCGCCTATCACACGAATGTCTTAATCAACCATCAAGGCTGCAGTATTCATGCTGTTGCTTCGATTATAATCCAATAATAAAATCGTTACGGCGAACAACATGTTGACTTTGGCCGGCGAGGTATTGAGATATCAAAATAAATAATCATATTATGAAACGGACAACGGGTCGGCTTTCGTTCGTCGCGACACTCGACTCACTCCTAGCCATAACTTATCTTCTTAGCATTGAGGCATTATTCCAAAATTTCGGTCTCGGGCTCGGGGTTCGTTTGAATAAATTGTGTATTAATAAAAAATAAACGGCGGGCAAGGTGCGAAGAGGCTAACGAGCGTAATCCAAATGTAAGTTATTAGTTGTCCGCGGCGGCCGCCCGCTGCGCGCGCGTCGCTCCGCCGATGTCGATAGCGTGATTTTATCGACTCCTTTGTCGGCCCTAGCGCTGAGGTGTTACCCACGAAATTAGGATGTTAAATGTTTTGTGGATGACGTATGACCACCCCGCTTTGTGTTTTTCGACTATTCATTTTTTATCAGAGCATAATAGAAATATCAATAGATTTTTTGATTTGATTTATGTACACGTGTAGTTTTGGAGCGTCTTCGAGCCTTCGCGTTTCTACATGTTGAATGAGACGATTTGTGTTTTTTGTCATGTTGACGAACTCTGAGCTTTTCATGCTGTTATTAATACATTAATTCTGGGAATTCGATGATGCACGGTAAATTTATTATAAAGTCTATGGTGGCTTAATTATTTCCTTTCAATATAATTGAATTTAAACAGGTTGATTAGCTATTTTCTTATAATTTATAACAAGTAGTTTTACTTATTCAGAGGAAAAGAAAAAATCCAATATTTAGACATTTTCAGAACTAAAATATCAAATGTAGATAATACTTTCTCTGGCAAATCTTTCACTATGTATTGGATACAATGCTTAGATAAAAATACGAGATTTAGTTCTTTAGCCGTAGGGTATAATGTCAGTTTTATTGTGAGTGACGAATAGATAGATAAACAAATATTTACACAACATAACAAAAAATAACTTTAATAACAGGTAATTGGAACGCGTCACTCAACTCTCAATAATATCTAATTCATCTCTAATTAATTGTATTGTCATGTAATACAAATTAAAACTAGAAAAATACAACTGTAATCATTACATAAAAGTAGTTACCTAAATTTATGGAAATGTTGGTTATATCCTAGATAATTAGGTACCGTGAAATAATGAATATCTTGTAATCACAAAAAAATAATGCGTAGATACTAAACTGAACATAATTACAACAAGGATACTGCAATTCCCAGCGAAAAGATATGAGCAAAAAAGCTGTAAATCACGGCGTTAGCAAATTAAATCATTACTGATTAATTCCCGTGTTTACAAGCGGCGGCCATCTTTATCTGCGGCCATTAGCGGTATCGGCCAACAATTAGTTATTTTATCACAACCCATAAAATGTGTCCGCGGCTCTACCGAGTGTCAATGACCTCGTATGATTTAAGATGCTGTAATTTTATCGTGTTAGAAATAAAGCGACAAGCGTTATTGATATTTAAAACTTTGTTATTGCCAGTAATCGGAAATTATAGTTCTATCGCATCAAATAGACGGAGGTAAGTACCTATATTTCAGATTATTACTTCAAAATTGAATATAAAAAGCTAACAGTATATATTATTACAAAACTGTTAAATATGTTTTAAAAACCACCTATTTAAAAACATAGAAATATTGGCAATACCTTATGAAGGTACATACCTATGTTTCAAGAACTAATGATTTGTTTTGGATGCGAGAATTAAATGTATTTTTTTTGTGCATAGGTTTTAAACCATAGATTTTGAACCATAACTATTATAAACAACTTTCTATTTTTAAAAAAACAATGCTATATAATCGATAGTTGAATTTCAATAATGAATGAAAATTATTATTTGGAATTATTAAATTCGTACGCAATGCTAAAATGAAATATAAATCATAGATTTTTTCATTTTAATGTGGTTAATAGAAAATTGATTATAATCTGGCCGTGTGTGCTCAAATATTTAAGAAAAATTTAAAATTAAGAAAGGAACAAAAATGTGTTGTAGCGCTGTTGCTGTCATATTTTTAAAAAGTCCAAAATCTTTAAAATCAATCCAAAAAATTTAAAAAAATGTCAAAAATTTCAATTCAGTCCCTTGTTAAGAAATTAGAGAAATTGAACAACGTTTAGAAAATTTTCATAATTATTTGAAATTTCTCCGAATTCCTCCACAAATTGTTTAGGTGACAATGGCCATTGTCGGTGCATTTCGTTTCAGTAACTGGTTCTGGCTGAATAAAAACAATTGCTGTTTACAGGCTAACGAACTGTCCATCAAAGTCTGAGCAAGCCAAATCAATTTCATTCTCCACTGGCTGGTCGGTGAACTGAACTAACTTATCTCAATTGTCTCTGGTTTTGAAACGCGGCAATTTATACTGTAGAGTCGTAACTTTTTAATTTTTCCTTACTCATTATCTACTGCCAATCTTAATTATAGCTATATTTATATTAGTCAATTGTATCAAGCGTTATTTTGCAAAGACCTATTGTTAATAAATTAAGTTAATAATTAATGTTACTTTTATTTATTATAAGTAGGCATTCATTTTTACAACATATTTTGTGTGTCCTCTCTATCAGCATGAGATTATTTAATAATTTAATTTTACATTTATAAAATATTATTTACCTAATGAACTCCGAAACTTAAGCGTTCTGAATGAGCCATGTTTAAACGAAATTATTGAGGATTATTTTTTGCAGCGATTGAAGATACAGGATTTGACGTACGGCAATTTTAGTGTGATTATATAATATAAGAAAATGTAATACAATTTTAAATCGAATAGCTTGAAGTAAAACTATGTATGTAACATTGTTGCTACAGAACCACACGTAAACTTTATTCGTTACACTCAAAAAATCAAAACAACTGCCATCGTAACAAGGAAACAAACAGCAATGCTAAATGGGCTAATAAACGAGAATCACAACTAGTCAAAAGCGCATCAATAAGGGGCGAGCCGCGAGGGAGCGGGCTGGAACAGAACAACACAGAAATCCGCCGACCCCCACCGCGTGTTTTAAAATGGAATCATTCCGCAATCTGTAAATTACATCGTGATTTACTTGGAATTTAATTATTTGGCCTATCGAAAATCTTTTCCGATTGCAGCAACATCTACAAATATATTTTCCGGACTCAGTAATAACCGGAATAAATATTTTCCATTTCTTCCGATCACCTTTAATAAGCAAAGGATTTTATTATCGTAGTTTGGTTTTTGGTTTAATATTCGGTACAGTCGCGTGATTCAGTATTTCGGCCTCGTTGTGAGAAGCTGCACTAACGAACATTTTTAGGCACAGCATATTATTGTATCATGGTTATAATTAATGCTATATATGTATGTATGTAACTGTTTACTCATTTACGTATTGCGAGTATTATACCTATACCTATAGCTATTGTTACACATTATATTTT
>DWQT01003489.1:0-12447 GCA_018244895.1 Myscelus amystis hages | reverse complement strand
TATTGTGTCGCAATAAATTTACCAATTACAGACACTCGTGTTCACACAGAGACATTCGATGTATACACTGAGTGTACTGTGTATAGTGTCGTAGTCTGAACCGGCCTTAACAGGTGGTTCGATAGAGGAACACTACGATTAAGTAGCTATGATCAAATGTAATGTATGTCGAACTGTGGACGTATAAGGGCTAATGGATAGGAGAATGGAGAAATGGTATATATTACAGTGTTGATACTTAATACATTTAGATTCTATATAAAGCTGAACACAATTTCGAGCCGAGTTTGAGATTTTGGGCATCGAAATGTATTTAGTTTCGAGAACCCGTGATAATATCTGCGCCAGATAATCACTCCGTAAGAGCCTCGAACGAGACTTTGTCATGTAAACGAGCGACTGCCGACGAACTTGGACCAGTGTCGCTCCATTCTATTGGTCAAGAGAGATGTTGCTTGATTGTTTTATTAATCAACTCCAGTTAAACACTACAGAACGATAAGTCGATATAGAATGTTTTATGCGAGCCTAGCTGTTACATGGTTAAGAATTAACTATGTTCACGCGTAGCGTTATTGCCCCAGTAGCGCCATCTATAGCGATTATTTTATTAAAACCTATTTTTTCCAATGAACTGACTCTTTGCAGCCTTGCAACTATCTCTATACAATTTTTTTTGGTATTTTACAACCAAATTGTTACTATTTCTCGCTCAAAAATAGTTAAATTCTCAGATTTCTTCATGGGGATCCAAGCTAAACCACCGGTACCGACAACTTTTCTATATATTTAAAATCAATTTCAAGCACCTACAAGATCAATAGCATAAAACTGACTATGATCTTCAAAGCTAAGAATAAGAACATTTAAACTGTACTCTCAAACGAAATTGAATATCAAAGAGTAAAGCGACTTGTATTATTCAGACGGAATGTATAAAACACATCAATACGGCGATAAATCTTTGTCGTCACATTAAGAATCACTTAGGGCCAAGACGACGTTGCCCGACATTTCCATAGCTGGGCCTTTGTGATGTTAATCAACATGGACCCCCTAATGATAATGTTCTGCTTAACAGAGCTCTCATTACAATATCAGACCACGCTTCCAGTGCGCCCTCATTTGTCAAAGCTATTGAGTGTCATAGACTGTTGGATTGTAATACCACTTGCTATATCAGGCAAGGAAGCTTACACAAATTATGAAAATTGGCCATTGGTGAAACTTACTAACGAGTTGACCAGCATGGAAGACTGGTCAAACATGTGCCTAGCTCTGAAATTATAATAGGTTCGATGGTGATAGTAATAGGTCATCTGCGTTTGAAGTTTGATAAAGAGGATTTGAATATACCCGAACAAGCCAACAATTACGACATCCAGAATGGTGAAAATGCTATTCAAACATGTTTCGAACTCCGAAGCATCTTTTCATTGACCTCTGCACTGGTATAGAATAGCTGTAAACAAAATTATTTTTGCGTGCAGTGTATATTGTCTTACTACTTTATATCGTTTAAAAGTACTATATTAAAACGAGTGTGCTTCAAAACTGAATGAATAACCGTCAGTTATAAATCAAACTATTGTAATTGAGAAGATACTAACTAAAAGGACATTATCAGCCACAATGATGCTATAAAACAAAGCAAATTTCTAAGCAAACGTATAATATAGCGAAGACCCATCCCCTGCTAAAGCATAACAGGTACAGACCGAAATGCAATAATTAAGTTAAGAAATAATAGTCACAACATTAAGTAATTATCCGTAGGCTCATGTATTACGACTGTAGACAACTAAATTACTTCCTGACAAACATAGATAATGTAATGAAATAACACAGTGTAACGATAACAAAACAATTTAATTGCACAAAAACAAAGGTAAGACGATAGTTAAAACAGCATTTAAACAGTAACGGTGCATTTGTCATACAATAAAATGTAGGTTTCCAAATTTGTTTAATTAGTTTTTCAACACCAAATAATGTAATTATATACCTATATCAAAAATGAAATGTAACATTGTATTTCAAAATAACGGCCTAATTTATTGATGTTTATTGACCAAGACTATGCGGCCTTGTAACAAATTCATAGATTATGATGATATACATACATGCGTACGCATATATGTACCGTGTTCCTTAACCGTATATGTTTACGGATTTCCTTAGGTACCTAGAAAACGGCTGGTTAATTAACGGACACTTACAATTCTAACCGAGGCCAGCTAGCCAACAATCTGTTATCGTGCTTCACCCACCTGTGAGCCTGCTATTGAGAGGAAAAAAGATTTTGACAAAAACCTTTGTATTGTGAAATCTTTGGTTGGGCTTCAAACAAGGTCACCTTACAGTCCTCGCAAAAGGTTATGCAAGGCAATTTCTTGTTTTCTTTCTAGAGAATGGTACATTAAAGACATGGGTGATCGATATTTCACCATACCACCCAGTAATGCTGGTGTACTCCAAGGCTTAGTATTATAACCGATGCTTTTCTCTGAAAATCAATGTCCATAGTAGTGCCAACTGACATAATCTGTGGTTATGTGGTCACAAAACATGTCAAGGAACAAAGAATTACACATGTGACTAAGCTCTACCAATTTATTCCAATCCAAACATTCGCATATCACGCGATCGTTTAAATTTAACCACCTCTTCATTAATAATCATTATTCATATAATAATTGTGAAGCATGTTATATTCGGCCTTAATCAAATCGGCAGCCTTCTCGCCTATCATCATAGTAGGGGCGTTAGTATTACCGCTCGTAATCAGGGGCATTACCGAAGCGTCGACCACGCGCAACCCTAGAATACCATGAACTCTCAATCGTTCATCAACAACACCATCGGGCCCCATGGCGCAAGTCCCTACAGGATGAAGCAAGCTGGCGACAGCATTCTTCGCGTAGCATTTCCAATACTTATCCGAGCCCCACGTCAAACCTTCACATCCCGTAATACGCAACTTTACTACTGCGCCGCCAACTTTTCTGTAAAAAGTAGTTTTGGCCAACTTCGTCATAAACTTGAGACCTTCTGCTGCTGTATCAACGTCACGTTTGTCTCTAAAATAACCCATCTTTATCAAGGGATCGTCAAATGGGTCCCCGCTTTTTATTTTAACTTCTCCCCTGGATAAAGGATGTAAAAGTATGAGAGATGTCACATCCAACTCTCGAAGGAGATTAGCGCTGCTTAGGGAATCACAAAATGATGAATCATAATTTCCCACCGTCTTACAACCTATAGATATTGCAGGAGACGCTGTAGCTCCTATATGAATATTAAATATTTGAAACTGTGGTTTATCCGATTTTGAAAAATAGGCCGAAGAATTACTTAATGAGAATAATCCGCATTGTAATGGCACAGGATAAGCGTCTAATTCGGTAGCTGACAACAAATTTTGCACTGCTGTTTGTATACCTAGTTGCCCCGTAAAGGCTATCGGTGATAAACTATGATCTTGGAGATTTTTCCCAACAGGCAAATCAGCTAAGACTTGGATGTTAAATTTGGAGAGGAGGTCCTTGGGTCCTACACCAGATAGCATTAAAAGTTTGGGTGAGTCAATCGATCCTGCTGACACAATGACCTCCTTATCTGCATACACATTTATAGTCTCCCCAGTTCTTAAAATTACTTTCACGCCATGCGTTCGTGATGTAATCGGATCAATAAGTATTTTAGTTGCTCTTGCATATTTTGCTATGTAAAAATTCGTTCTATCCTTTGTGGGTCTCAAGTACGATTCGGCGGTACTAGACCTCCGCCCATTAGCAAAGGTAAAATGGGGTCGAGATGCACCGTAGATATCAGGGCCGTTCATTTCCAAAATTTTCTTAATACCCAATTCCTCTAAGGAATCTAAAATTATTTCACTGATTGTTGTAAAGTAACTGTTGGTTGTAGGCCTAGATACAGCTACGGGGCCACCGAAAGAATGAAGTTCAGCATTTCTTGAATTTTCAAATACCGACAGATCGGTCATGCGCTCCAGTTTTTTGAAATACGGGAGTACTGAGCTCCAACTCCATCCGGGAGCTATCTGGTTCCAGTCGTCGTAGTCTGCGGGAACTCCCCTGAAATACACTTCGTAGTTGATGGAGGAGGAGCCTCCTAACATCTTTCCCAGGGTCATATACAAAATTCCATCAGGATGACTTTGGCCAGTACCTTTATCCAAATGTGCGTTGTAATTCCAAGCGTATTCCGTGTGGGCTAGCGTCGCAAACAAACTTGGTGACTGTAACCGATTAATTAAATTATAAACAAATTTAAGATAACGTTAAGTTCAAATATATTAAGCGTAGTATGGCTAGCTATTCCGTTAATCATTACCATAGTTATGAAGTACCTTTTCTTCAAGGAAATAACAAGTGCTTATAAATCTCTTTTCAAAAGTTCAAAACATTTCAATCAAATGTTACAATATCGCTTTAAACTAACAGAAGATTTTAAATCATAGCAACATTTAAAAACATCCATCAGCTATCTTATCGAACCGATCTTGGCAACACAAAAAGATGTGAAAAAAATCTGCCCCCCACCTTCAAAAAAGTTACTTTTATAATATTAGTATAGAAATATAGAAGGGTACTAACTACGCTAGCCGCGGGAGGGTCTCCTCCTGCTTCCAGCAGCAAGACCTTCCACTGATAGATCTCGCTGAGTCTGGCCGCGACGATGGCCCCAGCCGACCCGCCACCTACCACCACGAAATCTGCTCGAAATCCATCTGTAACATTTATATTGTATTGCCTGTATTTTTTATTGCGTGTACTGGAAATAGACAAATAGGCTATCTGATGGTAAGTGGTCTACGAGTAAACGGTCTAAAAGTATACGAAAAAATATTTAACTCAAATTATTTTATAAGGAAAATCCTTAAATGTAATATTATTTTATTTTAAAAACTTTTTTTAGGGCCGTCTAGTTGAATTGTTTGTAATAATTAGTGAAGTGAAGTGAAGAATATTTTTCGGTAATTGAAAATAATATTTACCTTTTAAATCATACGACTCTGGCCACCCTGCAGGCGTGAACGCCTGGGATATCGCCAATATTTGTAGTAAGCCTCGTATAAAAGGATTGTTACTGTGAGTCTGTAATAATCCTAACACATCGTTCACTAATACATTCAAATTCATTTTTATTAAAATCTTTTTGTCATGGCACACAATGAAAATCACAGGGAGTTATATGAAACACTACTTATTATCAACTAACATATTCCGCACCGGCGTTAATTTTTTTATACAATTATGTACGATGCTGCCGCCGACACTGGCCGTGGCAATAGCCGCGTTCCATTCGAAATCATTTAATAAACCAAATACAGTTTTATATCTGACTCCTTGCCATAAAATTTCGTAACTACATCACATGGACTGATATAACAAAGGACGTGCTGCCTGCATCTATCAAAACGCTATTTTAAACTAAGCAACGATCGAACCAGAGTTAATTCAATAACAGGTACCTATTCTTAACGTGTGTTGAATTCGAATAAGACGATATTTAAATGGAAGCCTGCCACCAATATGGTTACTTCACAACGTAGCAAACCGCGACAAGTAGAACGTTAAAAACCGGTGTAAAGTTGATGAAGTGTAATTTCAGGGCACTCCGCTGAGTAATCAATATAGTTCTTTTATAGGTATCTGTATCTATAAGAAAAAAATAGTGTGATACATTATTTCACTCGTAATACCATGTTGACCTTTCCCATTACCCAAAATATAATCATGTAATTGTATTTCAAAAAGCTGAGCCAATAGCAAGTATACTTATTATGTAAATGATCCATATCAATGTAGGACGATTATTGTCTTGCTGTGTGACTGAAACCTACTGTTGTACCTTTACTCATCTTTAAACCATCTTTAAATCTACGGTTATATTTTTCTAATGTTATCAACATGATTATCAATGGTTATAATCGAAATAATATCATAGGCCATTTTATATATTAAACCCATTCAAAAGTTCAGGTCCTGGCCTACTGTTTTCGTCATCAAATCAATTCACCATTACATCAAATTATTATTTTGATCGACTGTTGCTTCCTGTGAACCAATGCGGTCTTCTGATATAGCATGAAAATATAAATGAAAACTTTTTTACCCATAGATACAAGTAGTCTACTGTGAAACTTTTGATTATAATTATATTGTAAGATCAAAATTTACATATTTAAATATGAATAAAAAAAAATTATTCGTCGATATTATCTATCTGGATATTACTCGTAATACCGTAATACCGTTCATCTTTTTGTATAATATCCAATTTAGAAATGTTTCACTTTGAAACATTAAACTTTGTATTATGCAGTGTATATTATACATAATCCACAGTATTATTACTTTACTCTTTGTTATACATACTCTGCGACTGTGAATATGACAATACATGTCAAATTTCAAACAGAAAGACAGATTGTGTATGTTTATTATTGTCTATAGCAAAATCTCTTTTTGCCGAAGTGTCAAGTTGACAGGTTGTTAATAGCTATTTCAGAAGGAAATTTATACACGAGATCTTGATGTTGACAATTCATAATAGTTTATGATGTGACTGGAGTTATAGAAATAGAAATCAAGTTTTCGAGTTATCACTGAATGGTGTACACTTCCTATTTTGTCTCCACTGATAACCCTTAACAAC
The DNA here is from genome assembly GCA_018244895.1 of Myscelus amystis hages. Taxonomy (NCBI): domain Eukaryota; kingdom Metazoa; phylum Arthropoda; class Insecta; order Lepidoptera; family Hesperiidae; genus Myscelus; species Myscelus amystis. The sequence continues at coordinate 5,763 of DWQT01003489.1, read as the reverse complement.
TAATCCCTAATCAAACATGTGCTGACACAAGTACATAATAATTATAATTGTTGTTGCCGACACAGGTTTTTGAATTTAACAATGGATTTAGCGGAAATGACTGCCAACATGTCGCTTCAAACGTAAGTATTAATAAAATTGTTTAGTAAAAAAGAAACAAATTACATTACTTTCTGTTAAAAATTCATATTTCGTCACCGAATGTTTAAGAAACAACCTCTCTGGAAGTACTATCTTCTAAATGAGCAATGTTACAGAGAGATGAAACAGAAGAAGCGCGAAGATTACTTGGAATGGCAGGAATACTTTATGGCGACCGCAATGTTGGCCGCCAAACGAAGCAAAGACCCCAGCTTCCAAGTTGGGGCTTGTGTTGTCAATAAGGATAATCAAATTGTTGGAGTCGGGTAAGATGCCGTTCACATATAGAATCTTCACAAGTCATATTGTACAGATTTTGGTTGTTGTTAATTTATGAGACATGTTTCGTTTTTACTCCACATCACTTATTTATTGTAAATGTGAATACTAATTTCAAAATGTAACAAGGTCTTATCATGAACTTTGAACAACATAATTAATGATGGTGTAAATTATTTACAATAACAATTTTGTTAGCTCTATGCACTTGACGATTTATTACTTGGTACAAAATACATACAAGGTTTATGAGTCTGTGCGAATTGCAGAATTTCAAAAAATTAATATGAATTGCACAATAACTGTTTACACGATCGGTGGTGCAGGTGGTGTGGTGTGGTGGTGTGGTGGTGCACAAGTTTAATTGCAGTTTTACACATATCAGTAGACAAACATATGCCTATAGCTTTTTAAACGGTATGCAGTCTAGTGGCAACCTAAGATAACCTTTAGCGTCTGTCTTTTTAAACAGAAGGCATACTTACTTTTTTTTTTTTTTTAGTTATAACGGAATGCCAATAGGGTGTAGTGATGATGAGTTTCCTTGGGGAAAGAATACTCCATCAGCATTAGATAGTAAATTTCTTTATGGTAAGTACTGTGTTTAGGAACACCTGCACACATAATGGTACACCCGCACATTTGGCTATAGGGCTCCACAAGTGTTTAGACATGCATATTTTAGTAAAACCAAAATTGAATTATTATTTTGTTAACTTCCACTTTGTTAATGTCATTATATATTTTTGTGCTATATAATATGACTTGTACAAGATTTAAGAATTCCTACAGTTTATTAATGTTGTAATATCAAAAGCCATAATGTTCATACAGGATTTTGCATATAAACTAAACTTGGTGTGTCACCATTAAACCTTATGTAACTTAAGATATTTAGGTATCAAAAATGTAACATGTTTAAAATCAATGAAACTCTTATTCCAGTTTGCCACGCAGAAATGAACGCTATTATCAATAAAAATTCTGCAGATTTAAAAGAATGCACTATGTACGTAGGACTTTTTCCTTGCAATGAATGTGCAAAAATAATTATCCAGTCGAGGATAAAGGAGGTTGTGTATCTATCAGATAAAAACTCGCACAGAGCTGACAATATGGCGTCAAAGAAAATGTTTGATGCTGCCGGCGTTAAATACTGGTAAATTTTTTATTTTTGTAAATGACGTATCTATACTAAGATTTATAAACTATTAATTATTTGGGTCTTTAAAGTCAACTGCCATTGCACTTCTGCTTCTTGCATCTTGCACTTGCCTATTGCTGTATTTAAACAAAATTGAAGAGTTTTTCCATAACCTGTATAGCTTCCATTAGCTTTTGCCAGCATCCTTTGATGATTCTTTAAAAAAACATGTATAGCTAGACATAATATCCATTAATATGAACTATATTTCATTTGATTCTATTGCTTTTCAGGAGATTCATACCAAAAAAGGATAGCATAGTAATAAACTTCACAATTAATAAAGAACTTACAAGTCCTTCGAAATGACAACGATGACTGTGATTAATAATGTGAATTAGCATACCAATTACCTTTGCTAAATTTTAGCAAATACATAATAAAGCTATTGTGATATACGCTTGACATAATTGTATTTACAATACAATATTTTATAATGATCTTGTTAAAATAAAACATATGTAAATTTGTAAAATAAAATTTTATTACTTTATGTACAAGATGACGGGGGTACAAAATACTCCAATCATACAAATAAACAAAAACCCAACATGGCTTGTGTAAAGTAACTCGATGTCCAACAGTGGGATAGGGAAGCCGAAGCGCTCCACCCAAAACCGGCCAAGTGGGGTACACACAAATTTATTCGACCTATAATATAATAACATCAAAAATCGATCGTGTTAACAATGTAGGGAGCCGGACAAATGTACACACAGATTTAAAACGAGAAAATCAACTCAACAAATACATTTGCGTGCGTATTCAAACAAATCTAACATTGTATTCTGTGAAAAGGACTCGCACCGTTCCATCCTTATCCATCGAGCAATATGCAGTGTACACTATTTATAATTGTCTATTAAAATCTAGAAAATTCAGATAACAACTAAATGTTTAAATATATCTTATACAATATCACTATAATCAATCTTCACAACATAGTTACATGTTTTGCACGTCCTTTTCACGGAACACACGGCCTGCACGCGCCGGCGCCGCGTGCAACCCACGCGCGGCCGTTCATAGTGGAGACGGGAAATGACAAAATAAATAATCGCAAATATGTTTCTCACTCGACCAAAGTGCACGCGGCAATGACAATTCTGGAGTATTCAATTGTATAATTATTGTCCAAACTTTACAAATATCTACAAACAAACGAAACCAACAAAAAGAGCGTTTCCATATTATATATAATATTTTGAGTCCATGTTCATCCGTTGCAAGTCTCACAAGTCACACCCGAACGCATCGTACAGCAGTCAATAGGTTTCCAAGTCGACAAAGACTTTCAAAGAGTTCCAACTGTATTTTACAATACAAAAACTTAAACATAATAATTATTTATTATTTATTTATTTACAAAGCGTACCTCGGATTCCGTCGTCTCGCGCACGCCACCGCACCGCTCAATATTGAACGTTACAAACCTTAATGTATACTTTTGTTATCTTGAACACTTGAGGCCACACATCACGCACGTTACAGATTTATATATTATGGTGTTAGAAAAGTTTCCCGGAGCTAGAAGCTCTTGAATTAATCGATAGTTATTTTTTTTATACACTAATTAAATTTATTTTTAAACATTAATTTAATTTACACTTCCGTTATTGCCGTGCAAAGCTTTATTTAAGACGCTTCACTAGAATTTCACTTCACTAGAATTGAGAAGTGATATTTACACCTCGCCTGGTTCGTGTTAATAGAAATCACAACTTATCAATACATATTTATAATGACACTGTTACTTAAACAATTCCCCAGCTGATGTCTGTCGAACATGACCACACAGACACACACAATTTCCAATACAAATATGTTATTGAATATATTTCTTTTGCTACAAAAAAAATCACTTCAATTAAAATATCGTTGTGATATTCATGTTTTTACATTATTGCATATTTGTCCTTTATAACTGCAGCCAAAGGCACATTTAATTGCAGCAAATTTCACAAAATAACTGCCGAAATGTAACACAATAACTGTAATGTAAATGTAACAGTAAATCAATTAATGTAAAACAATTACTTGTGTTTTAAAATAAGCGTTTGCATCTGCATCTATAGTCTTGTAAATAGGAAATTATGTAAATATGAGACACACACATTATTTTGATCGGGACACTTCTATTACTGACCTTCATTAATTTCAATAAAATAACTACAATTTAGCGTACAGTTCAGGTGCATATCTATATATAAAAAAGCAAATAGGAATACACAATACACCTAGCGTAAATATTGCTCGAATATTAAGATAAATATTTGTGTCAGTATGTGACACAATTGTTATATTTAACAAGGACCCATCTGACTTCATAAACAATGACGAAATTAACTTTATCATCAGAAACGAAACAGACGAGGTTTTTTTTAACAGATAACTTAAAATATTTTTAAAACCATAGACAAATTGCGCCTTAGGTGTACCCGGATACCGCAATACCGTAATACCGTCGACAATGATCAACAAACAAAAGAAAAATATACATTTTATAAGAATTTTGTTAATTCAGATGCCTAGGAATCACTTGTCAATTTCATTCCCTGTGTGTCTAGTTAGCTTCAAACTTATATGACGAATGGTTAAAATATGAAGTGTATGACGGACGATATAATTGCAAAAGTAAAAATGTAAAAATAGCGAATCGCTAAATATTGCATATCTCTGAGTATTTCGACAAGAGGACTCTCAATATTTATTATTTTTAGTATCAACATTATTAATTACAAAGGAAGCGAGCGAGGTTAGACAAACGTTGCGATACGAAAATTGTCTTAGAAAAAAAAAAAACAATACACATTCAAACTTTTGGTATTCATTAAAAAATTTCCTAATTAATTATTATTATTCGCCGCGGGGACGATACAATTGTCGATATCGATCAAGTCTTTGTGACACACCGCACGTACACCGTCGACACGTCGACTACCGCCGAGCCTGGAGCGACTATCGCACACTACGGCTGGCATTCGTCTCCCTTCCGCGCTCCATTGGTTGAGAAACGTTATAGATTTCGAGTTTCTAGCGGCCGCGACCGGCCCGAGAGAGTTGGGTCGTGGAGATCCTACGGTGACTCCGAGCGAGTCGACTTTAATAACATGTCGTTGTGATATCGGGAAAGATATCTTACGGTACGCGCCTCGGGTTGTTTAGATTCGGGCAGACGGCCGACCCTCGTCCGATGAGGTTACGTGCATCTTTATCAAGTATCTATATACTATATCTACCGACCCCATGACGATACAGCGAGCGACGCCAGCTTAATTACCTTTTTTTTACACAAGAGGGCATCGAGACTACAGTAAACCGACCGTCACAGCCCTCGTGGACAAGTGAAGGCCGATTGTAAACAATAAATCCTTCCCATAGTCCGTGACAGGCAGCGACATGTTATTGAAGCGGACGGCGGCTCAGTTGTTGACGGCGATCTCCTTGGGCTGCAGCGGCGCGGGCTCGTCGGCCACGTGGTTGGGCGCGGGCGGGGGCGGGGCGTCGGGCGCGGGGGGCGCGGCCGCCGGCGGCTGGAAGGCGAGCGCGTACGGGAAGCGCGCGCGGCACGCCGCCACGTAGCGCTCGATCTCCTCCTCGCACGCGCCGAACTCGCCGTCCCGTAAACTCTCCAGGACGTCCACGCAGCCCTGCAAGCGCCGTTACACCGTGTCGTTATTTGTACTAACACATTGGAACCGGAGCAAGTTATACACGGACAACCTTGTACAACTGTTCAATGTCCATAATCCTTTGTCATCATTGTGTGTACATGAAAAATTAAATAAATATCTATCACCGTCATATATACGATTTAATGAATATAAACGCCAATATATTTTTTATGTATTCACACTGATCAACAACCAACTTCAGATTGATGTTTCGAGACTGCAACCACTGCAACTTCACACTGTTACTTTAAAGAAAAATTACGAATCTTAAAATTTCCTTTCTTTACTCTTTAAATTACTAATCTTAAAGTTCAAAAAAATACCTTAAAGGGCGTATATATCGAGTAGCGAACCGAGCGGGGTACCTGTATGGAGGTGTCGGGGAAGGCGAGCGAGGTGGCGAGCGCGCGCGCGGCCGCCTCGCGCGCCGGCCGCAGGCGCCGCAGCGCGCGCGCGCCCCACAGC
>DWQT01003488.1:0-12448 GCA_018244895.1 Myscelus amystis hages | reverse complement strand
GTTTCACCATCAGCTAGGGTCGACTGGAGGACAATGCCGCTAGGCATTAGGTTTGCCCTTTGTAACCCCTAGTTTTAGTTTACATAAATAAATAAATAAATAAAAATAAAAAATGTTTCCGTAGTTTGCTTGCAACCCTGTTGTAAAGAAACCATTTAAGCTGGAATATTGAAGCTTGATTTAATTCCATTATTAGGCGATTCATTCATCGTCAGAATTAAATCTATGACCTATCTTATTACGTTTTGAAACAAGGAAGATTGTAATCTTAATCTTGTTGCAACTGTTTTAAAAATATAATAAATATTTATAGAAACTATTCAGCGTGGCCACCGAAGTAATAGGCTTAGTCTCGCTGCAAACATCCTAATTTTTTCCGCGTTGAGTACCTACCTACTAGTTTATATTACTTAAAACATAGTTAAACATGGCGAAAACATCAACTAGATTAATGAGACCTATCGAATAATTATAAGTTTTCTATTATAATTAAATAAACAATGGATTCGTGGCAGTTTTATTAAAATTTTTGGTCGCCCTTTGAAATCTTCAAACTTGACTAATTTAAGAGCTTAACGAAAGTTGTTGAATAATCGGCTTTTATGATCAATTTCATTGCCGTCCCTCATCTACTGGAACCGAGCTTACAGAACTATTTCATCAGTGGATTTAACGTGTTGTTACTATGATAGGTACTACTGCAGCCGATATATACATAACGTGCATGCAGAGACTGTTATTCAATATGAAAGGTTGTACATAAATTTAGTAAAGTTGTCCCAATTATATGTATATTTATTACCACTAATTATACCACTATTACCACGTATTGTGTGCTGGAGCATTTATATTTGAAATAATAGTGAACTAAGTTGTAGATAGCAAAAGTTTATAAAATTTAACTATGCATTTTTTGCAATTTGCAACCGAGATAATTTCCTGCATTGTTACTACTTACTATATGTTTAATTTTAATCGGTCCTCCTCTAAATTACTAATAATGTGACTTAAAAAATATGAAAATATCATAGCATCAAAATATATGCTAACAATGAAATATGCATTTTTATTCACTTCAATTTCGGACATCAAACTCGTATACAAAAATTCAGTACAGCTTTTGTATAATTTTTGCAAATTCTTGTTCAAGCGAGTACAGAATAAGTAAGATGCCTGCACGGCGAGGTACGGTACGGTACGGTATAGACATTCTGCCCGCATTGTTTTACGAAGCGAAGTGAAGCTAAATAAATACTCTCAGTACTCGCCAGGATTATCATATATTTTTAATGTAAATTAAGTATCTCGTAATTGAAAAAAGATTTTTTTATACACTCTAATTGTAGATTAAGATTTTTGATAAAATTGTAACTAATTAAATCGCTCGCTTATACTTTTTGGGACTTGGAACTATTTTAAAAACCATCAAATGCTGGATGAACTATTTTCGCATCAATCACTCCAGCCGGGCCCTCAAAGGAATTTATTTGAAATCCATTTCCGCATCCATATATTTTTATAGGCATTTACAACGAAAATAGCTTAACACAAGTTTCATGCCACAGTCGTCTGTCATGCCTCGCCGTGTGCTATAAAGGCAGTTAATAGGTCTTAAATTACCGACAACTCGCCGTAAATGCTGGCATAAATTCGTTTATAGAATGAAAACTATTTTTATTTCTGGCAGAATTGTCGTGACATTTGCTCAGAAGCATTGATTAGATTTAAAGACGGGAAAAATGCAGAAGACAATACTCCAACACAGAGATATGGCAACAGTTTTATTTGAAGTTACAATCTTCATATAAATCAGATATAGGTTGGATGTCAATTTGAAGATATTTTACGTATATAATAAAATTGTGTCGTAGAAACTAAAAGAGCGAAAGCCCAGCAGCTGTACGAGCTGTACGAGCTGCCGCCGCATAGTTCAAATGGCGCCTCTTGAGGAATGCTACTTGTTTTTCATCTCTTCGAATCCCCTTTTGCCTTTTCGCTACCTAAGTTTAACCTTTGTGCGCATATTTTCCGCTAGCACAATTAACCCTTCCAAAAAACGATTGAAACGATTGTTACAATTTACGAGAGATAGGTAAGTAATACAAAATAGTATTTATAAAGACATTTTATTAAACATTTTTTTTTGTAAAATAGACTAATTAAAACTGACATTTACAACAAACAACTATAAAAATCTTTAAGTTTTCTGTCTAACACTAGTCATGTTGATAAGTGGATCCTGCATCCTTTTGGAATTGACCTCCAGTGGCCGACTGATTGCATTAATATTGATCGCACAACGACGAAATCTCAAAGATTAGACAGGAAATAATAATATTATTTTGAACACGTAGCTTAACGCTTTAGTTAGGTGTTTTTAAGATTTCAGATTCTCTGTAAATATAATACACCGTATATGTATATTCATAGCTTGTACTTGCAAAGTAGATGTCTATTGACATTTAGGAAATTCGGATATCTTTAAATAGACCTTATCTTTTAGAACTGAACTAAACTTTCGCACTTTAATTCCAATTGAATTTCTCGCTTTCAAATAGCTTTCCAGTACCTTCTCAAGACATCCAATAAAAAGACATCAGAGGTCTCTTTAAGTACATTTAAGTGTTTTTGAACGAAACCACAATATATTGGTATATCATCGATAGCTGTATTCTTTAAACCAATGTACAAATACTAAGACATAAATATATTTACAAGTTTCTAATGTAAAGAACAAAAAGTGCAAATGTGACTTTTATTAAATTTAATCACGATTAACTTAATAAGGAAAGCTTTCGTAAAAGAGTAGAATCCAAAACAGCAGGCACTAAATATGTATATTATGGATACTAAGGTACAAATTCTCCATGTCATACGTGAAATGTTAGGAAGCTTTGATAAAGTTTTTACGTGTTCGAAGCCATTAAATTACAATTAGAACCTGCTTTCCCCTCAACCCGAGAACATTAGTAGCCTTTTTCAGTTCAACAACAAACTGTTGGACGTTTCCTTAACCGAACTTCAACAAACTTGTTTTTATAGGTATACAAGATTCTTATTATTAGTTGAAAACCATATTTTTTTGATTAAACATTATACACATTTACTTTGTCTACTAAACACGATACCCATTATATCCATACACATATAACAATACATTTATAAATGTGTATTTTACATAATATTTCAAAGAAAATGTCGTAACTCGTATGAAATAAATGTCGACGTTAATTAAGTACTCATAAATGTATTGGTACGTCACCATTTGTTTAATCTTAACTTCGTTCTTATAAATTATTGAGTGCTTTAATTCACATAAATATTACAACATTTTTAAGATTTTTAATGAATCTCAAATGTTAAGTTAAGTGATTTAAGAAAGGCAATTTGAGTGATCTTTAGGTACTGCCGACGACAAAGTTGATTATGACATAAATTCTAATAATAATATACACATACATATGTACGAGTATGTTGTTAGCAATCGTTTGTTACGTTGGGGATTCAATGCTGAATAACGTCATTTCCATACGTGCTATGAAATTGTACGAGCTCTCTTATATGTACTTTGTAGGTACTAACCTCTCAATATAAAATGAAACGATGCATTTTAAACAGGGTGATAAGGTTACCAAATATGAAGAATTACCGTTAAAATTGATTTATCCCTTGTGTTTATGTATGTATATATTAATATATAACAAATTCGGGTAAAATCAGTCGGCACATTTCGTATTGATAAATAGATTTTAAACCCAAATCATTCGCATAATCCATAAATATCATAAAAGACAATATTTCAAGAATTGTCACGAAATTTTAAGGAACAAAAGCGACCAACGGCGAATGTCAATATTTGTAAAAATATTGTCAAATAATGTAAACATAATCGACAATTGACGTCACGATTAATTAGAGATCCGTAGATAATAAAAATAAATGTTCATGTACATTTTGCAGCTCTTAAATAACCGGCATTTAGTAAATCTAACTGTCTACTGAAATGTAAAGGCATTAAAGCCAAAATATTGATACGACCATTCGTTCATTGTCTACAACGACTTATCTAACATAATGCAAGGTAATCGCAAAGCCAATAATTGTCGAACAGAAATCATATTTTACACAATTAATGTTTCTGCTGCAATACTATCTTCAAGTAGAATAAATAGACTTTGTATATACGAGTATTATCTCGTTATTGCATTTACCTGATGCCTCTGTAACCATATAGAGACGAGAGAGTTCTCATCGTTGCACTTTACAATCTACAACAGCTACTTTACAAAAAGCTCTTAACCTTAACATATATGTGCTAGAATAGTTTAGAAAGCTCATTGGACTAGACACTGAATTACATCTCTGATTACGACTACAATAAGTAAATTGATTAAGTAATTCTACATATTGAACAAAAACAACAACAAAATATAGCAACATAAATGTAAACGACATATGCATATATATAATATGACAGAATCACATACTGAAATATCAATTTCACAAGTTTTTAAGTTATTTAAACATAGGAACATTGAATTCTTGACATACTCGTACAATGGTTAATGACGAAGTGAGGACTTCGAAGCGATATTACAATGTTAGGTACTACCCGTAGAAAAGGTGGGGTATTATATAAAATTATGTCATCGTATTTATTTTAAGAGAAATTGTTAAAAACGAAAAGGTCCAATAAAATTAAGAATATCTTATCAAATACGGCTTATAAGCAACACTTTGGTACTATAACATAAAAAATACACCAATCGTGCTTAAAAATCTTATATGCATAAATTTTAACATTGAATAATATATTTATTTATTCAGCTATACTTACACATTTATCAATGACATCATAAGGGGCATAATACAATTGTGCGGATATACGAGCATAAGCTATTCCGTTATGATTTCTAAATATTACGAAATAAAACTAAAGAAAGAAATTTAAATTGTGATTAAGTATTGCAAATTTGATCCCGACCGGTATACCAAGTTTATCTTAGAATAGTACTGTGTTTGATCAATATTAAAATGTATAATCTAAGAATATTATGGGTACGTATACATTTAGCGGTACGCAGGGGTACCGAACACGAATGTTACGAATATAGACTCTCAATACCTAGTTATCAATATATTGTAAATTCTATTATTATTTCTCTAAGCGCGTACGTCTACATGTCAACATCAAAATAAATTTCATTCTTTAGCCGTCTTCATTTACTTCGGACATTGCGCGTGTCCACAACACGCTCGGTGCCATTGCATCCACGAGTTTCCCTTCGCGCCGCGCTGACAACCTATAATACTGTCTAACCGAATACAATTCAACAAGTAACATTTCATCCTTTATATTTATTCACAAATTCACTTTATCTAACTACACATAAACTCGTCATTAATTCACGTACGAGTGACTTTTATATGTCTATGAATACTGGCTTAGTTCACTCGCTTGTTGCATCTACATACATGTGTCGAATTCACTGGCAGTCTGTCCAACACAAAAATAACATTGAGTATTTGCAAGATGTACGGGACTCACGTCGGATCCGTGGTGGCCGCGGTAATCGACAGCCGGAGAGCGATGGGATAATCGCGCGAATCAGATGGCGCTGCGGCTTCGAGCTGGCCCGCGTTGGGGTCGGTGGGCCCGGGGTCGGTGGGGCCGGGGTCGAGCGGCGGGACGAAGTCCGGGGGCTCCTCGGGAGGCGCGGCTGCCGGTCGGATGTTGTCCAGCCGCGGGCGCGGCGAGTAGCGCGGCGTCAGCGCAATGCCTCCAACGACTGGGTGCGATTGGCGATTCCCACCTGAAGGGCGTCGTGCATCAGGCGCTCGTTCTCTTGCCGAACTGCGGACAATCGCATACAGCTTAACCATAGACAGTTAGTTATCTTTGTCGGACACGCACTTAAGTACTGTTATTATATATTTACAACATTTATGTCAGTATGATTTAGATTACATAAATTGTTATAAACTACATAAATAGGACACGATAAAATAAAATGTTATATAATGAAAACTATTGGATTTAATTTCACTGTAACTATGATAACAATATTGTTGTAAAAGCCCTGCTGCCCGTAACGAGTTGGTCGAGTCTGGTATTAAAGGATTTATTTGATTACTTTATTATTAAAACAGATTCTAATGAAAATAAGAGGATATCTGTGATTAACAAATCTGGGATCTAAAGCCCGCGCAGAGCCCACGCCATCTGTAGTGTAGATACAAGAACAAAGAAGTTAAACGTGATTAATAATCCACGAGATTAAAAAAACAAGGTTAAAAGATTAGAAAAGCCTGCGTCAAGTTAAACACAACGTTATGACAAAACTAAATTATGTTATAGTATGTTTATATTTTTATTAGTTTTACGGAAGATGCAATTCTTAAATATGTATGAGGTTTAACAATTTAATGTTTGCGTACATTATACGAGTACATAGATCGACCTTTAGATTAATAAACGCATTTTAAAATGAGATATTTAATTCTTAAATGGGGGCTGAATAATCAGCGACATAATCTCATCTGGACATAATAATGTCCAAATATGTGTACTAAAATCGAACATGTTATTTATTCAATTCATACAACATAATGATTGAAAATATCTAGAAAAAAAAAGTTTATAACAGAATGTTTAATTTAGGGTACCCATACTCGTATTTAGTAACTTTAGCTCGTGATGTCAAAGTTTAAATTATCCGGATGGTACGACCGCTAACCACTCGCTCACTATTTATCTAGTGAACGGTGAAAATTTATTTTTAGTTGGTGCACTTACTAAAAATAACTAATACACCCAACTAGGGCAAGGCCTCGTTTGAATGGAGTTTGTAAGCAGTACGTCAATGACAGCACATTATTATTAATAATCTTTCATTATTATCTTTTCTTAGTCTTGGTGAAGTACCGCTTTGCTCCTTCGATAGTCAATTACATATGTGTATATTGTATAATATGCATCGCAGAATATTCCGACTCGCATTTCACACACATACTCGCAAATCATATATAATTCCTTGTAATGTGGTTGGTATTCCTGCCGAATTCCAAATGCAGTTGTAGAAAAGCGCTATTCAATACTGGTCATCATCGGTGGTCACTAGTCAACGTTGCACCGTGTAAGTAAGCTAATAATCAAAAATAAGTTTTTATTGTTTGAAGAATGTATTTTCAATTAAATAAATCAAGGTCTACGGGGTATATCAATCAGTCCAGAAACCATTTTATAAAAAAAAAAATATTTTATTTCTATTTAGTCACAGACGAGGATTAGTTTGATTTACACAGTCATATATTTTTCACTCATGGACTTCATACCTCGTTTTATAGTCACGTAGAGAATAGACTACACTGATCGATATATGGTAAAAATGTTGCCATCTGTGACATAACATAACTAAACATATTCGAATTCTAAAGAACATATTCGAATAAACTTCGAATGATATAAGAAGAATTAATGTAAGTTTCAGAAATGGTCGATGGAAATGATGGAAGTAGCAGCATTTATCGTGGCACAAGTCCGCAAGAATTTCCTAAGCCGGCCCTCATTAATCCTGCTTCCCCTAAAATCTCCACAGTACGGTTTTTGTAAGTCGGGGTCGATTCTTTGATTTTCTGAATCGTCGGCAAGAATTTATTTAGGTAATTATACACAAAACCTAATTATATACTTAAGATTGACGTACAACATGATGTGGTATAATATGTTATACATGTTCCTTGACCGCTCTAGTTAACAAAAAGTAAATATGTATATTTTTAGATTACAAGTGTATATAATATGTAGATCTAATTCCTTCATATATGGCCCGATAGGGTAAAGCTTGTGTTGGCCAGACATCTGATAAACCACACACACATATTTTTTCCTCGCACATCAACTTTTTTTATATTACCAGGCTGGCACGCTGGAAGAGACGTTTTATACGGATATGCTCACATTTGTAAATTATAGCATATTAGTATTGTAAATATTTAGTATAAAAAAAAAATTCATACATTTTGTACACTCATCATTGATATTTTTTACACACAGACCCAGAACTAATATAATATTTATGCTTAGCATACAAATATTTATCCTCGCCTGTGTGGCAATCGAACACAACTCCGGATTAAAACTGAGGAAATTGTTGCGAATTAACTAGGCCAGTAGCTGTAATATCCGGTAACTACAGTGACCATTATCATAAATCACATGCTTTTGATGACAAACGAGCCGGTAATGTTCAATTTGGTTCAACATATTTTACAGATTTTACAAAATTCCATTCTAAGCATGTGACTTTACGGAAATCTATTTCCGATATTCTAAACGTATATTCTCTCTACACGAATACTTTTATTTTTTCCAAGTGTTCGCTCATATTTTGTTCAATTTATAAATATTCAGATAATTTTTCACTTCAGTAGCTACAACGTTATAAGTATATTCAATTATTTTAGATGTCCTTAATAAAGATCTTAAAGTTAAAACATAAGTACTAAGTATTCATTACGATGGGTACGTTAAATTTCATTTCGTAAATACAAATTCTCGGTGTCCAATTTTATTGTAACACTATGGACGGAGTGACCAAATTCGACTTTTAAATATTTTACTGAAGCATACCTACCCCACTAGTTACATGTAAAAGAAATATTTAGAAGTGAATTTCCAATGATGTTGTGTAGCAAGTAATATCTTTCTACATTCTTTAATCTCACTTTTAATAAGACAACTAGGTCACGACCGCTCTCCTGGGGTTCATTACCTTCCGGGAGATCTCAATTTTCAATGAATTTCAGGAGGAATTTTCTGCAAAAATGTGTATTGTTAAACAGAGAATAACTGCTTTCAATCACGCGCCGGTAACGCTCTACTGATATTCTCTATTTTTCGTCTATCATCGACTAGTAGGTACATAGTTGCAATCTGTGTTAAGTACAAATTGATATTCCGTAATACGCGAATGTAGTGGAAATACAATACAAATATCGGTTAACTTTTCAGCTAAAAATTTTTACTAAGTTGACATTAATAGATTGCTTTTTCTTTAACTTTTCATAGGCTTTTGTTTCATGAAGTTTCAATTTATGGTACTCTATTCTATTCAGCAGGCTCAAGATACTCATGTTATTAACGTGACGGCATATTATCGAACCGAAGCGCACCAATCTGGATCGACCCTACATAGTAATGGTTGGCTAAACGATAATATTGTGCAAAATACATCAATCTACGGAAACTGTAAATGAGCGGAATGAAATGAAGATAGCAGGGGCAGCGTGCTAGCGGCATAGTACTTATACATATTATTCTACAAGCAATACCGTTACTTACTTACCGGGCCTTGTTTTGGAATCTTAGCGTGTTATAAAGAAGAAACTCATAAAAATCGAATGACTGTTATATTGCAGTTTAATCGTCTTTGAGCGCAGCACATTAATACATTTATGTGTTTGTAAACGTCGGCGGAAACAGAAAAAGTGCGTGAAGAACATCAACAAACAAGTAAAATCACGTCAAACACAGGAGAAAATCTTCTGCATTCCGTCTCTGGTAAAAACTAAGTACCCGAAGAATGAATGTTTGAACTGAATTCTTAGAATTTTGAGCCCACGTTTACAGTAACATGTTAAATTACACGTAGGCGGCACCCACATGGAAACATTAAACGTATATAACTGCCTAAGGGGAGATACACACTCGTATGTTCTCAATTCGTTATTAGTACTATTTGCAATGTAGCCGTCACTAGCTTAATTTTACAAAATATTAATAATTTGTAAAAATTAAGCGACACAGCGAAACGTCAACTCTTGGTGAGCAAACTGTTGTGCTAAAAAATACATGTATAAGTAAATACACAATCCATTCCGATTATAGGTTCTCTATGTTTATTTGTGACACACGTTCAGATGACTGTTCGCATTTCGAAGCCCATAAATATTTACAAACTGATAATACCGAACTGTGTATCGCAAGTTTAATCCCCACGGGAAGATCTTGCTCAGCGAGAGAGTATTTTGGAACGAGATTCAGCCATTGCAGCAGTATTTTTTTGGAATAAATGATAGAAACTAGAATGATTCCTTAGTCATTTCTTGGAACGTCACTAAAGTAAATCGCGAGCAAAAATCAGGTAGAATACAGTGTGTATAAAAGTTTACGATTTTATTAAACGTTTGCATACGAGCAGTTGCGATTTTTGTCGGCTCACGTACTAAAGCAACACGATGTTGACCCGAATATACAATAGCAGTATGTGGAGCCGCCCTAATCGTTCTCGATTCAACGAGCCCACTCACTGCCCACTGTACCAATAACGAGTTTATAAATTTCGTTTCGTTCACAGCAATCGCAATCGACTGCCGTAGTCTCCCGGAGCTCGCGTTCTTTTCAAGGCATTTATTTCGATATTTCGTTTTTCATTATCTTTGCTACGAGAACTCTATATCGTTTCGATTTAATGCATACTTTTTCTAGCAACATTCATCCATTGTTTTAACGATTAACTGCCAATGAATCCCCGATGTGTTGTCAGTTGAGGCTATTTACACCGAATAACCGTTCAATGCCATAAAAAAGAACTGAAAGCTTAGTGGATTCTATTTTAGCCTTCGATTCGATAGTCTAGGGATATCCTGGCATGTATGTACTGGTTTAAAGTAAAGTGTTTTTTTATGTCAAAGGAACACCTTGTGAGGAAATGTTTACTTCTTAGCAGTTCTCTGTAATGTTCACTAAGATTTGTGAAGCCAGCCGAATTGCACTTGGCCGCGTTGGTAGCTAGGGCTTAACACCTTTCATTCTGACAGAAGACCAGTATCATACAGTGATACAATAAAGGTATTGGTAAGAAAAAATAAACATTTCAATTAATAAATTTTTCGGTTTCACTCCAAAAAGCACACCGATCTTATCGTACGCAGAGCTGTTCAAGTCAGTTTTGAAACTTGGCGGAACCTGAAGCATTCTTAATCACCCAGTTCCAGTTAAACGCTCACTGCAGTCAATAAACACTGCCGGGGAATAGAAGGCGAAGAATCAACCCGGTATCGATGAGAACGATTGATCAATGTAACTATCGAAGCGCCGAAATATGCAGATTTATTTGCGTAAATCGACTGCGCTCGTTGTTGTTTCATCGCTATTTTTTGCTGAAATTATTTATGCTATATAATTAAAAACAATGTTTACAATATAACATTACTATTCCAGGAGTAAGTGTTTAGATACCACTAACAGGTAAGTTTTAGCAAACAATTGTATACACAATAAGCGAGCCAGGATATGAAAGAAAATTGAGTTACCGGAGGCTATCGGCAGTATTCAGGTCACGCGTAGAACTACACACAAGCATCCCCCGGCACCCATAGCACCCATAGCGCCAATATTGGCGATCTTTTTTTAAATACGTGTCACCTTCTATTAAAGACGTTACTAATAAATACGTGCTACATTGACCAACACTACGGTTGTTGAATATCAAAAAGAAAAGGATGTCCGTACAGTGCGTCCTTTTTATGCAAGGTAGCAAGCTCTCCTTCTGCAGTTTGCGTTAAAAAGAGTCTAATAATAATCAAACAGTTAATTTACCGCAATTTACCCTCAGATATCTTTCGTAGTGTTGTAAAACTTCTATATGAATATTGCCATATATTACAAATTATTCCTAACTCTGATAATAAATAATTTTAAGATTATATTAATTTAATTCAGTTGAACATTACATTACATCAAATTAATAAGTGGATTACGAGCTTTCGTTCATCAATTGATATGTAATATACATTTACTTATACATAATGAAAAAGGTATACCTAAAAAAAAAGTATTTGTACATCAACCGGGATTTATGAGAAAATAAAAAATTAAACGTTTGTATAATTGTATAATATTAAATTATTTATTAGTGCTGTTCATAGATAGTACATTGTAGACCAATATAAAACAGGTTATACATATATGTATGTACATAGGTATAACTACAGTCAGACCTCTAACAAATATTTGCCTTACAAATAAATCGGCCTTTACTATACTCGACCGGAAATCGAATTCTGGAAGCCACTGTCAATAAAGGCATATTATAGACAAAAAATAATGTAATATTTGACATGTATGTATGTATATGTATTTTGTTTTAATAAAAATGGCAATGCCCAGTCGCTTTGTTTAATGGGACAGCTTGAATACGCCACGTTCTATGTTGTGTATATTTTACTAGGTATTAGTGTATTATTAATAATCTAGTTAGCCAAACAGGCCAGCAAAAATATGTAAATTCCTATAACTTATACAACTTTTGATGTCGTAATCGTTACTTCAAGTCATTTGTCAACATTTAAGTTGCATATGAATAAAAAAATATTTGATGTTTATTTTAAGATGCCTCCAATACACGTGTATTCTAAATTGCATTTTTTAGAATAAGAAAAAAAT
>DWQT01003487.1:0-12450 GCA_018244895.1 Myscelus amystis hages | reverse complement strand
GTCTCTGGTTTTATATAGATAGGTATTTGTCTAGAACAGCAGAAGGTTATTGTAGGTTTTAGTGGGTAAGAATCCCATATAAGCCGATATCTCTTTAGAGGAACCGCGGTACTTTTAAAAGGTTTTATTTCCGTTACTACAAACAAGACTGGTCTCTGTTCAAATATAATCTTGAACTAGATACTGTGGCACCTTGTATGTATGGGTATACAACTACATAAAAACATAAGGTTAGATGTATCACGGATATGACGGTATTTTAAAAAGCGACTGTATTTTCTCTCGTCTCTCGGCGGCGACTTATCTTCCGAGCGGACACTTTAAGACGCTCTGGGGCCTTCTAAATACATTTTCAGAGTCGTGCAACTTTCAGCACCACTGGGTTTCAGATGTGTTTGGTTTTTTAGGATTACCCTGCGATCGAATTGATATCAGAGGTAACAAAAAATGTTTACACTTGGTTGGCGATGCTTTGTTAATAACTTCTTTTATTTATTACGAAGACAGTAGCAATAAGTAACCAGTTTAATCGGTAATTAATATTGGTTATATGAATGCAAATGTGAGAACATTATGTGATATTATTTCAAAAAATATCATGTGATAATTTTTTTCATTCAACTTTATCTCGACATTATAGTAATTAGAGGTAACGTGTAAAGAACTGGAGTATTAAAAAAAAATAAAGGAGGAAATCCACTAGAATGACAAAAATGGACTTGGAAAAAGCGTACACTGACATCCACGGTTTTGGTTGCAATTAACGCCGAAAGCCATCGCCATTAAAACCTCTCTCTCATTAAAATCTCTTCATTACCAGACACCTAGACAACATAGGTCTTATCGACTCGCAATACAGCCCATTTTGCGTTGAAACATTACTCTTAAATAAGTATAATGCAGCAGACCGAAGCCCCTTAAGTAATTACTCGTCTGTGGGCTAAGCGCGAACTATGATCCTTTGCCCGCTAAAAGCGTGAAGCCATCTCTTTAATGTGACGGCTCCGATGTCGCGTATCAGTCGCGTGGGCTTGAAAGCTTCGTTTATGTAATTTTTTTCATCTTTGGCTGTTTTTTTTTTTTGCATAAATGGCCAGCGATTTTCGATCTTTTTCACCCAAATACGGATTTATAACTTTGATTTTAATGAGGTATTTATGTATGTATCTTCATGAAGTAGGAATACTAGTACTACCCTTAATAAGATATATCGTAAGTAAGTAAGAAAGGAGTTTTAGAAATTTCATATCTAAGGGGGTGGGAAAGTTGTATGCAAATGCTTGGATTTGGAAATTAGACATTATAATTTCATATTGACGCTTAGTAAAAAAAATGCGTATTTATTGGTTTTCGGCATCAACGAGTTGACAAAAGTTAGTTAAGTATAAACGCATTATTTTGTTCTATTTTTATTACACAAAAACTACATAAAGCCATAATTCTTCTTGATTCAATATAAGGTATAAGGTATAAGGTATAAGGTATAAGGTGTAACATATTTATAATAAATATGAAGGTCATGTTTTAGTCGTCGTACTTCGGCTTCGTGACTAAGCGTGAAACTGTTCCCGTAACTCAATCTTCCAGTGCAGTCTAAATGACTTGGCCGGCGCCTGTAAGCGAACCGCTTAATAGAGCTTCTGGTGTAAGTTTGTCTATGTCCGCGCTAACTTTGATTTAAATTAGTCTAATCTGCAGCGAGAACAAGCTTTTGTTAGTACCATAGATAATTGTTGTTTTTTTTTTGTGGTTGGAACAGTTTCATCGTTTCGTTAATATGTCACATATTGTTAAATTTATGTATTTATGGGTTTTAATTAAATATGCATTACACTTATCCCGTAGGTGATAGCAAAGTATTGCCAGTGTAATACACTAAAATATAAATATGCCTAATAGGTATATCTATATTTTACACACATGTATGTAGGTGCATGTATATTAATATTTCAACGCTCAATAATTCTCGGAAAACGTTAAAAGCCTTCGGAAAAGCTCCGCTGTGAAGATTGCACGGAATCGGCGCTTTCGCGCGCACCGTGCAGCAAAATGCATCTTTTGTAAAGATCTATACGGGCGTTTTTGCGTGAAATCGCACGATAAATCGACCGTATAGCGAACATGTTACGTCATCCACGTAAAATATTTCTCTCGTAAATTAATTTTCATATGCCTATCTATTATTGAGGATATTCTTTATTTTTAATTTATTTAGAACACCAATATGTATTGAAATGTGATTTGCATTTTTTTTAATGTCTGAATTTTCTCTAGGACTTTCAAGTAATTTACTGTCCCGCCACATATTATGCGTAAACTTGGCTAATGTGTTAAATATAATATCATAACGTAAGGTCAATTTTTATCTATCAGCTATAACGACAAAGACATTTATTTGCACAAATATGGGTACATTTAAAGATGTTACAAAATTATTAGTTCCATCCGTATTTTGCCTTTTACAGCGTACAAATTTGAAAAATAAACATGTTAATTGTTTATTATTATTATAGGTTTTAATTTAAGTCTAGACTTGTATTATCGAGGCTTCACATAGAGTCGCGCCCTCGTCAGCCTCACTAATGAACTTGGAGCGTTATAATTACGAGACAGCGTGCGACACGGCGATCATTGTGCTACGGTTAAATATATACCTTACTAGCTTTTGCGCGCGGCTTCGCGCACGTTTCATTCGGAGTAAAACAATTCCTCTTTCTACTAGCTAGAAAATTACTAGCGAATACCGAAGAATTTTGATGTTAAATGCAGTTGGAAGTGAAAAAAGGGTTACTCTCTATATTGCCTGCTTGTACCCGCAAAGAAAAACTTTGCTTCATATCGATTTGATGAAAAGTATTGCCCAAAGCAATCGGGTAATAATTCAAAACACTAGTTACAAACATTTTTGAAATGCGTTATTGAAATATTACATAATAAAAACCACTTCACACAATACGATATCCAATAAAACGAGGAAAACGAAGTTCGCTTAAACCTTAAATTACTTCATCAAAACCACCGACGAAGTTGACCCCCCAACTATGACCAAGAAAAAGGAACATGACAAATGCAAACGGAAAACGGTAATTAACATAAGTACCTACCGTCTTCTTGGGAATATTCCGCAATTCTAAAACATAAAAGAAAGCCAAAAGAGAAACTCGGAAAGAGAACGACATTCGCAATCCAATTACATGTCATAACGACGAAAAGGGTAAAAGTTACCCCTTTTTTTAACTTTAACTAGTTACTGTACATAGGCCTTTGCAAGTGTTGTGTTCGTTACTTTTCGTAGTAATGTGACAATTTCTTTTTTTATCATTTTCTCACTTAATCCAATTGAATTGCGATAAATAAGATTCATCCTTTTGATTGCAGCGCTTTATGTTTGTTCTGCAGTCATTTTTAAGTACTACTGCAATGCATAACAATGTTACGCCTTATTTTAAGACTACCTACTAAACATAAAAATCATATACTAAAGCGATTGTTGCGAACAAAGCTTACGTCGTCAATGCGTAACTACATTTTCCAGTAGGCATTAAAAATTCTACTAAATAATAGTAAGCCACAACTATTGTGTTTATTATTTTGATCGATTATAAAGTTTATTTATGCGCTTACATTATTATCGTACTAACCGTAGAGTACCACAATAATAAACGATACACAAATATATTCTCCGCAAGCCGTCAAATGCTCGTGAATACGTAAAGCGTAAGGCTGCAGCCACACCAACATATAACCCGGAATTTTTTTATATATATTTTTTAAATTCGGTTACTGTAACGCAACAATCCCGTGTGTGGTGGTTGATTAATAAAAACAATATATATTTGTGAGTCTTTTTTTAAAGGATCTTTCGAAACTTTTGCCTATTGGATTCTATTCGTTTTCTTACGAACTCTAACTGCAGTTATTGACATATTCGACAATTACAAACCGGCGCAATTGAGTAAGACGTGCAAATGTTCGCTAACATTCACACGATGCCTCGCCGCGGCTCGGCCGTAACCAATTTACATTTCGATTCTTTGGGCACTTATTCAATTTACCCCTTACCAATGCAACGTGGTTTATTTGAGGCATTTTGATTGGTGGCCAAATCGTTTCTATTACTTTCCAATAAGGAATGATATTGTTTTTAGAATCTTCATAATTTATAATATATTTTTTTCACCCTTTAATGGTACACTGCTAGACCGGGTCTCGTTCTCATAGTAAGAGGGATTTAGGCCATAGTCCACTACGCTGGCCAAGTGCGGATCGGTAGACTTCACACCCCTCAGAAAATATTATACAAACTTATATCATCCCTAAGGAGTGCAGGTTTTCTCACGATGTTTTCCTTCGCCGTTTGAGCGCTAGTGATATTTAAATTTTTTGTTATAATATAGTACTTTATAATATGGTACTTTGCAATTGTGCGCGACCACTAACGACGTAAGACTGTGGCCACACCATTATCTCCAGTTACAATAGCGTGACAATTGGAGCGTGAAAATGTTCGGTCGGGGCGCGGCGATTCTAAAGCCTTGGCGCCTCCGCTCTGCCCGGCGTGTTTGTGAGGCGCCCGCGATATTCGAGTTTCGGTGTGAACGTGCCATTGGCGAATGCAAATATTGTAGCACGAAAAGCGATCTCGGTTCGACTCTATTTTATGTTATTAATATTATTTTAAACTATGAAACTATAATTTGCTATAATCTATAGGGAGTAATATAAAAATTCTATGCTATGATTGTTTCTTAAAATTCGTTTCCCTTCGCCGTTATAAAGGGCGGTACAATAATAATTGGTACGAACTCTATCTAACTCTTAATTAAGCAATTAAGTCCCTTTTATGTCAACCGGATAGCTGATAAACATACATACACTGTATAATACATAAATACATATTTTTATTGTGTGTTCAGAAGGAAATGAGTACAAAGTGTTGCCCACAATGGGAACTAAACACACTACCTCCAGTTTTGCAGTCAGCGCCCCTAACCACTAGACCACGAGGCGAGTAAAAGTACATTTGGAGCCGAATCTATTTCGATCTTAAAGATCGCTCGCCTTAAGCCACGACGTGCTACGACTGCTGAACTGGAGGAACGCTTTCGAAATTGTGTTAAATCAATTTGGATTCTGATACCTTGAAAGGTTTTCAAATACCACTTATCTATTGTCTATTAGAATAATTAAGAAGAATATTTTTTTTTTTCATTTATGTATATACCTTATGGACTACATATCGTCATCAAGTGAGTACCTAGTCAAACGCAAACTTTTAAAAAATAAATATTATTTTTATTTGTATCTGTTAAATGATCAATATATATATATCACCGCCATAAATACGATTGAATGAATATAAACGCCAATATATGTCTCTTTTTATTTATTCACACTGACTTAAGCTTTAGCTTTAGCACTTTAGCAACTAACTTAAGACTGATGTTTCGAGACTGCAACCGCTGCAACTTCATACTGTTACTTTCGTGTGACGAATCTTAAAATTTCACTCTCATCATTTTTTCATAACGCGCCTAAAGAGTTTAACTTAAACAATATTTTACTTCTTTAAAGTTGGTTTTGTTCCGTCAATCGTATCTTTAAATGTACATTTAAAAAATGATTAAAAAGTAACCAGTAAGAAAGAATTGATAATAATGTCTTTAAAATGCATAACGGATATCTTTATACGTTTACAAATGCGCGCGACATCCGAACGCGCGACTATTTCTTATTGCCGGCGTCGCGATAGAAGAAGCCCATTATAGCAGGGTACGTGGGTGAAATTGCAATTCGGTTTGTACGTTACAAAAATATGAGGGATGATACTCGTAGGTACATACGTCGTATGTCGGTCTCAAAACTTTCCCTCGCCCGATGCAGAGGCTTATCCCTAACTAGTTTCGTACGTTGAACGAATATTCGTACTATCAATTTATGTTATTACTAGGTACTCGCTGAATGGCGTCGTGGTCGAGTGGTTAGACCCGGACTGCAAAACCGGTCGCGATTCGATTCCCGTCCACATTTGATTGATGAATGTTTTTTGTATGTTTGGGTGACTGAGTGACAAAATCTCTGGCGTTTTTGATGCATACAATATGCAATTTGTAAATAATAAACAGAGCGATAAAATTGTTGATAAAGTTTAAAATACAAGACAGTAGAATTGCACCGTGACACTAAAGTAATATATCTCAAGCAAGATTAGTTAGTTCTTCTTGCTTACTGCACTCACATAACTTCACAACAATATATGTCTTGGCGCAGAGCTGTGCCCTGTTTCTTGCTAAGTGGTCTAAGGAGTTGTTAATAAGTTTTTACTGTTACCGACTAAGCTTTGTTACTTTAATGGTTGGGTGGCTACGATAAATTGCATAATTGCTTTTGCAGTGTAACATTATTTTTGGAGTAAGAAAAAATTCAGGCGGCCATTTTGATTTTGCGGAAATGGCGGGAAAATAGAACGCGGGCATGTCATTTTTTCGATTCAATTCGAAAGGTTTTGAGGTATTTGTTTGAAGTGCGTTGATGACTATTTAACGTCAAACGTATGATTTAACTTGTATTAAAATATTTGCTACAGAAATCGAATCAGGTTAAGCTGAAATTAACTGCACATATGCCGCCGCGCTTAATATAAATTTAC
The DNA here is from genome assembly GCA_018244895.1 of Myscelus amystis hages. Lineage (NCBI taxonomy): Eukaryota > Metazoa > Arthropoda > Insecta > Lepidoptera > Hesperiidae > Myscelus > Myscelus amystis. Next base: position 5,801 of record DWQT01003487.1, on the reverse strand, counting down.
CCACTAAATGTAACATTTTGTTATCATTCTGCATAAATCATTGCCGCGTTAGTTGCCAAGTATATTAGGTTGTATTAGATTTACGAGATAAGCGCCACTACATTTTGTACAAGCCGTTTTGATTGCAGTTTGATATTACAAAAAACAATTTTACTTTAAGTTTCAAAATTATTTTTTAAAACTAATACCGATATTTTAAAATGATTTTAAACTCGAATGACTCGTTAATACAATAATACTTGTATACGCTACAGTATCAAAAAGCACACGTGTTGTACAATCACGTTTCAATTGCCCAGTGCTGGGCTTCGATCGATCTTTCCCACGATTACTAAAATCAAAAAATTACATCAAGTTTACACGTAGGTATCATACTTAACAGTTCTTAGTGCTGATGTTGATATAGAATACACTTTATTGTCTTTTCTCTATGAAATAAAAGGAAGGATTCGTCGCGTCGCTACGTAATGTGACAGAGAAGAACGTACATAGCTACAACTCGATTCTACTCGGATCTCGTGAGTGCTATTGTTGGCGAGAGCTCTCGCCCGCCCGAGAACCTGTTACTAGATCACACTTGAAGTGCATACGTACGTGCATAATACGTATCTATCACTTATAATGTTGGAATTTGATTGATTTTGGTGGGAGTAAATTAAATTTTTCAACGGACCTCGCGGTCGAGTGGTTAGAGACCCTGACTGCAAAATCACAGGTCATGGGTTCGATTTCCACCCGGGACAAACATTTGTGTGATGAGCACATTTTGTTTGTTCTGTGTTTGAGCGTATGTATGTATATGTATGTTTATCAACATATATAACATTCCAACTGCACGCCTCTCGTACAAATTTTCAAAAGAGTCGTTTTATTAATTAAAAAGTGGTTACATTAAATTTAAGTCGTTTCATTAATTAAAAGTCGTTTCATTAATTAAAAGTCGTTTCATTAATTAAAAGTCGTTACATTAAATTCAAGTCGTTTCATTAATTCAAAGTTGATTAACTGTGCGTTGATATTATCAATAATTGTTGTTGTTTTAACATTTAAATTTACATAATGTGTCTGATATTTTATGTGCCACTGGGTACTGCAAATTTAGGTCAAGTGGAACGGAGTTAATAACGTTTTCCTCTGCCGCAATTTAATTGAATTATAAGTAATACGTTTTTATAAACGTACTCATTATTTATGCATGATACAATACCATACAATAGGTAGGTATATGAAATAATTGTATTTTTTTGCTACTTAATAACAAGGCTTTATTAGCTTAATATAAAATTTTAACGAACCTAATGTCAATAACGTTTCGTAGGAACGATTGGTTTACATTTCGGTCACATGGCTATCGCATTGCGCGAACTCGCCGCAGCCAATTTCCAGCCGTACGTACCGCCGGCGAATCAAATGGGAAACGTCATAATCATATGATACCCGTAGGTGCGGCGCATTGCGCCCACCTGTCGCCGCGCGTGCGTCCCGGGTGACGTCACCACCGGGCGCGCCCGAGCGGCCCCGACGCGGCCCGACCGCCGCCAGCTAAGCCCGCGAGCCCCCGATTGATCCGTACGAGACGCCGCCAAGCGTTAATCAAATGAGCCGATATCTCTCACCGATTGAACATCACACCACCCGCGCGATTAAGAGAATGTCTATCAAGACACCGGTCTCGTATATTTAATTTGAATCCTGAAACAACACCGACCAAACGAATTAACTTAAAACAAAAAGCGCACGGGGAGCGATCTCGCGGCGCGGGTCCTTATCTAGTTCTTAATCCAAGATAAATATTACATCAATCGGGGTCCGGGGGTGGAGGCGAGGGCGCACGCAGGCGCGGCGGCCGGCGGCCCAGTCCCGCTCCGGCCGCGTTGCCAGTCGCACCTCACTAGCGGGTGCCCGAGCCGGCGGCGACTCGCCCGCTGCCCACGACACCCGTAAACAGCCCTCGCGCCGCCGCCGACGAGCCGACACGTCGCGCGCCCGAGCGCTCAGTACCCTCCGCCGGTCCCGACCGACCGACCGGTATCACCCACGTGCCCGTCCCGTTGCGTAAGTCGCGACTCGAAAGTACTCCAATAAACACCAGAACCTCATCTCCTTTGGCACGCGACGAAAACAAATACACTTTCATATCGATCACGGTGTTTATAATCGCGGCGTGTCAATTCGCGAACGGCGTATATGTAAAGGGCTGCTATACAAATGTGTATCAATTGTATTGACTTTGTTATATTGCGAGCAGGTTGAGGTGGTTTTCGTTTTTTTCTATAGGGTTGATGTGACTGCCCGCGCGGTCTTTAACCCTGTCGCACGCAAGTGTCGGTTGACCTTAAAATCCGCGCGCCGGGCAAAAAGTTGCCGACATTCAGTCCTGGGGACTTGGCTGCGATGACGATTCGTGAACCTCTAAGGAATTTAATAATAGTTTCGTATAATTTAATTGAATTCGATGTGTACATTTCAAAAGTATAAAATTTCAAAAATGTAATCTCAGATAAACCTTTTAGTTGCAATCGCATTTGAAATATCTCTGAAATGACTCCAATTTATTTTTTATTACACTATCTAGATAAATGATATGTGTAATACTTGTTTGATAAAGCATGTAAAGCAGAGATTAAGTGTTTTAAAATCGCAACTTTAACACTTATGCCATTACGATCGCTTCTGTTCACTGTTTGAACTTTTTACTTAATTTCGGCATATTTATATTCCGGCCGTCCACTTAACTTTTTTAATCGCCTCTAATGACTTCTTACCGTAATTAATGGCTCTTGACGCTCGAAGAATTAGAATTTTCTGGAAAAAATCGAAAAAGCACTCGCGTCTGTCGCTGAATAACATTTGAAATTAATTGTTTGACGTTAACGTTAACATATTAAACTGTCAAATGTTACAGTAAATCATGGTACTGTTCGATTTTTGTTAGCTGTAAAATGGTTTTATAGGTCATTTTAATAGTTCTAAATGAAAACACGACGAAACTGAAAAATATCGAAAACTACATATATTAAACATTTGCATTGCGATAATTTTGACAGGAAACGAAATCACGTCCTAAAAATATGTTTTAAAAATAACATATGACATAATGACTTCATTCATGATTAATAAAATTTAAAACAAATAATGTTAATACGTTTTATTGTCTAAAATAAACTAAACGATTATCTTACAATAAGGGGATAAATTCCCCTTATTGTACTGTTACTGTTGGTATTATTGTAAAACCAATTTTAATGATACATTCAATTATTTTAGTGTCGTGTTCAATAAAAATTTATATTGTTCTCATATTAATTTCTATAAAAATGTTTAGTTCTTTCCATAAAATACTCCGCAAGTTTATATTACATTAACGGTAATCAAATCACAGTTAAATAATCCTAATAAGTCCCAAACAATCAATGAATCTGTCAAAATAATGATCCCAAAGAACTAGCGTACAAAAAGATACTTCGCGTTCTTGTCACATGGCATTAAGCATCCCGGATTGTGAAATACCCATCTCGTTTTCATACAAAAATCTCATATAAAAGACTTGGGAATTTTCCTTGAAAATCACATTGCGATTGTTACGAACAATTGAAAAGAATTAAATCAGACCAGCCGCTATGAAATCGTGCACTTACCGATATCACAGCATTTAATTTCATCGACCATTGTATTATTTTAATTTTGTCAAATTAACATTATTTTGGACATGACATATCTAATATCTGATTGGTTTCTAACAGGGATGAGGTAGGTGTTGCTGATTCACAGCAATAATACTTTTCCCTTTGAATTGTAAATGGAAATTTTGACCATTTTCAAATCATTATTCCTCTTACTTTTCGATATAAATACCTAAAATTATCTCTCAATATGCTATCGATTTCTTTTCTCGTTATAAAATTATTGAAATCCTTTAAACCCTTGCACACTTTTCATCACCCTTTTAATTGTCCACTGCTGGACCGAGTCTCCTCTCATAATGAGAGGGATTTAGCCAATATTCTACCACGCTGGCCAAATGCGTACTGGCAGACTTCACACACCTCAGAAAATATTATTTAAATTTATAACATCCCTAAGATGTGCAGGTTTCTCCTCACGATGTTTTCCTTCACCGTTTTAGCGGGTGATATATACATTTTACTCATAAAACGCACGTGGTAAATCAGAGCTGCGTTCCAGGATCGCACCCAGACCTCTCGGAGTGAGAGGCTGAATGTCAAACCGCTGCGCTATCACTGTCTAACACTGAATTCCCTTTAAACTCTCATACGAATTACGCTAAATCTGAAAAAAATACCCTCTCTGGTACATTCGTATTCAGAGAGCTTAATCGCGAACGTAATGAAAAGAATAAACGACATGTGCCGGGTTTCATGAACGGGCGATGTTTTGGCAACACGACATCAAGGGCTCCCCTGTTTTCGTGGCGCTTCACCTCGTCGTCATCTTTTCATATTCAAGAGTTCTTCTTCCACAATCGCTTTTGATGACGTTCGAAATGTGTTTCTTTTCTCGCGAATCCAATGTGTTTCGTGTGCTGTTTTGCGTACGGATAGAAGAAAAATATCGGTTTTAGGTTTGAAAGAATACCAAAAAGGATTTTTTTTATTGGTCTTTTTTGTTTATCCGTTAAACAGAAACATCCAAAATGAGTATTTTTTTCTTTTAATAGCATCAACATGTATTGATAATGACTCTCCGGTAATATTTTAACGAGAGTAAATAAGAACATAATCTCTATTTTTTGCTTAATATTTGAGATATATCCATCCATTGATCCCTATTGTCCCTTCCCGTTTCAAGTTTGAAAAGTCGCTTGAAACTTTCCTACAATGTTTGGTTTAACGATTGCCATCTCACAGAGACAAGCGGAAACGAGCACTCATATGTTTTCTGTTACACGAAAAATGCCTGTGAAATTTTTTTCCTCAACGAAGCATCAGTTGACAGTTAGCTGCCCTTCCAAATTGTAGTATTGTATTTTATAATACAGTTTTCAGTCGTATACAAATTTTATAGGTATTATAAATTTATAATTAAATATGTTATTAAAGTACAACTTAACTTAATTTTCATATCTCATTATATTAGCGTTCGTACACTGTACAGAAAGTGAGTCACAACGATGAAAAGCACTCCAATTTCCGCCTACACGAAAGTTTTCATAAAAATTACGACAATATTTCCCCCGTTCCTAATAATTCTTGTAACTCATTACGAGCCCCTTTAAAGGTTCACGGTGTTTCCAACGAGGACTGTTTACGGACCGGTTTTTGACTCGGCATTGAATGGCCGACGCCGCCGCCAATATGTACAGTTGTCACGGCACCGAACCTTATTACTGCACTGTATGCTGGCACCTGTTTTCCTTTTCAATGTGGAAATTTTATCAACCTTTTCGCGCGATACCGATATTCTTTTTACGCGGTTCTCTTGATATTTCGTTTCTTCTCTACGTCTCTTCTCTTTTTTTTTCTCACTCCTTCCTTATTCATCTTGTTAAAAAAATTGTCGTAAGTAACCGTTTGTCAATTAGCCGATCCGATGATTTCGGAAGCATGTACTCGTATGTGTTGTATAAACCGTGTTTTATAATGACACCCCCTCTATCTTCGACTGAAAGTCCCATCAAAATCGGTTCAGCGCTTTCAGGGATTAAGCCCGGACAGACGAAGAGACAGGCCCAGAAAGATTTTCAAAAAGTTTGTTCGTGTTTTACACATCAGCCGACATCAGTCCACTGCTGGACATAGGCCTCTCCCAAGGCGCGCCACTGAGCCCGATCTTCGGCCCTT
>DWQT01003486.1:0-12451 GCA_018244895.1 Myscelus amystis hages | reverse complement strand
TGCGCATTTCATGTACACAACGCCTCAGTTTGTATTTTTAATATTTTATTTCTGAGAATATAATATATATATATATATATTGTTACAATTTATGAGTTGTTTTTGTTACCCTGTAATTAACACTTTTGCTGTGGCGTCAGGAAAAATAAAGATTTATAGCGCGCAAACATTAATTATAATAATTGTCGCAGCTATAAATTTTGTTCGTGAAACTTAAACAGAATAACACATTTAGTAAAAATGTGTTATATACATTTTGACATAACATATCTTATTAGTAGTAGGAGCCGAGTGGTTAGAAATTCAGCCTCCAACTCCATGGTTCGAAACCTGGCACACCCCTCAATGCTAGCGTGCGGTTTATAAAAAATACTATGCACACCTCAGAAATTTTACAAAGCATTAATATTTTCTGAGTTGTGTAGAGTTTTATAATTTACATACACATCATGATGACAAGCTGATTGACCCTATATTTTATACCTAATATACAATTATATATTTAAGCACTGCAAATATATTCCTCCTTGGTTAATCAACTTTCTGATAAGATATGCACAAAGTACGGTTAGATTCAAGGTGTGCACAAATTGGGTTTAACTTTAGTTTATAAGTTGGGAAGAGAAACTGTCTATAGAAAGGCAACGTTCAAGTTAATTAGCGACTTTAATGAGTTTATAGGGATGCCAAAAACACACCTACATACTTACAAAATAATGCAAATCAACGAGCATTTAGTGAAAATAGAACGAGTTAACCCAAATTTGACATGTTACTTTGTGGATTTCCACCAGCTACGATCTTGAAAGCTTTCGCCTCTTCTACCTTCATTAAAAACCATCACACAGGCTTCACTGAAGGTACTCCGAAGTTGATCTTACACATACATTCAACGTAGCAGTACAAAAGTACATACATACGTAGCGTACATAGTGGTGATTATTGGTGGAATTTACTTTTAACGATCCTTAACCTTATATAACGTGCTGTTAAAGCTATATTGACCTCGTCCATTATTCAGGGGTGGATCAGCGTGCAGTGTACTTTCTCTGTGACATCCTGATCGATAGAAACCGAATATTCAAATGCAATGTCTACTTAGGCGCTGGGTAGCGTTCTATCAGCGTAATTGAATTGTGATGTCGTTATATTCATGGCCGTTTGCAACGATATTAGTAACAATGTCATATCATCATATTTAATTCAAATTGAAAACGGTAAATCGGTAGGTGGCGGATTACGTATACGGTTCGCAAGGGGAAGTGCCATTGCCTCGCCCATTCCTGCCGTAAAACAGCTTATTACTGTAATTTGTTCTCTCTTGGACTATTAAATTAATATAAAAAAAGTTTAGTGATATGTACAGAAAAGGCAATCCTTAAGGATAGAGAAATCTGGATTGTTAATTTATTTATGTAATCGTTTTCACATATTATAATACAAACTGTGACGGTCTTATCTATGGTTGGAAGAAAATTTTACAGATTTTTTTATAGCACATTAAATCCTTTTTTAGTATTTTACATTCACTTTATAAATATTTTAATCTTGGTACTTTTATAAAAGCGTTGATGAGTCCATGCGACTTCTATTCGAAATAACTGTACCGTTGCAGAGGCTACCCATTTGTAGCGAATAATTACTTCATTAGGGACAGCATTCATCAAGCGCCTAGCTATAATTAAGGCCGTCGTCATAATATCCTGATACAAATATTAAAGAAACGCATAATGTGGGTGAAATGTCCGTGATCTGTATACGTAATCGCTTATTATCCGCAAATGCCATGGAATGTAACAATTTATGTTATAATCTGGACGTCGCTGTTTGGTAACGAGCGTGCCAGCTACCGAAATGATGGCTTGAGGTGCTAACTGATATTATTTTTATCAATGTACAAATAACATGGTTCTTATGGAAAGAAATGACGTTTGAGATTCGCAGTGGTAACTACAATTCGTGTATTCATAGACTATATTAATAATGTGTGTTAGAATCAAGTAATAGTTTTTTTCAATTTTTTACGATCCAATGCATGGATTTAAAAATTTGTCTAGGTTTATAACTAAAGCTGTGGTTATTTTTGCCATATCTTATACAATGAGGCCTATCATAATGACGCAAGATAGTCAACTCATCATAGTAAGTTTATTTATGCTGAAATAAGGGGTTATGTTTAAGTTAAGCGATGTACTGATATATCATTGTTTGAATAAGCTGGAGTGACCTCTCAATATGCTCTTCCGACGCTTATGACAAACTAAAATCAGGTCAACCGTGCTACAGATATTCATAGCTGAAATGATTAACACTCCAAGTTTAGGATTCTCCATAGCTGCTATGAGCGTTTCGCATACTTTTGAACTTGTTAGCATGTTCAATTATCATCTAAATTCTAACCGATAAACTCATTACGTCAAATGGCAATTTAACCGCGATACATTGACAAATTGGTTTACTCGAAACTCGACGTTGTTTCCAATGAAATTAATCGCCACAATTAATTTGATAACATATAATATTCATATCTGTTCGTAATATACATACGTACATATGTACATACATGTTTATAGAAAACATTTTTTTCTAAATTTCAACCGGTATCTATGGTGGTGTAGAATAGTCATTTAATGTCTAAGTTCCAGCCTCCGGGCATATGAAATCTCAGAAGATATACTAATATACTTGCCAGTCTGTTTTCCCTAGGGCTAGGAAGAGACTAGGGTCATCAGGCGGCTACAGTCCTCACAAACTTCTTTCGCCTCTCCTCCTTTCATGGAAACCGTCTAGCTGTCACGTCTATACGTCTACCTACGTCTACCCTTAGACTTTTATTCATATAGTACGTACGTACGATCTACCTCTTTAAATCGTATCATTATTACTATTGGCATTTCCCTACCAATAAATAAACGTATAGAGTCTGCTCAATTTCAAAAAGCACTCGTGCAATATAACTTCAATAAATTTAATGAGAAAAAGGGGTGTGGAAAAGTTGAAATATACACTATGCGAAGCTACGAAATGCAATATTCTCATTCTAGGTATAAGTACATGTATTAAATATGTTTACTACGTACAATATTCACGATGCTAAATAACACGAGCCGGAATGTGACGGGAATGCACCGGCTCACGAGTATATCAAGTGTGACATGACGCACGTTATTACCACTTTATTATTACTTCTTCGTTAGAGTCTGAAAACTTTTTTATGAACTTTTGCCAAGTCCACTAGTGTTATTATGAAGAAATTTTAAAATTTGTATCTCAGAAAGTTGAAGTAGCTCCATTATTTTTTAACATTCCTAGGATCATCTGTGTGGTCATGACTTCCGGGATTATCCTTTTTAAAATGTTGTTTTGTAGTTTTTCAATGACTAAAACTAAAATATGCATTTGTTTTGGGTTTTATTTGCCTGTTTCTTTGTCTTTAGACTGAATAGCTAACTTTAGAATTGAAGAGACGGGCAATCAATCAATTCTACAAACATGGATTCATAAATAACCACGGCTAAGGAAACGGTGAGGTATCTTGTCTATCACAGTTACAATACGAAGACAAGTAAGCACAGGTTTATAATAAGATTATAAATATCACATACTGATTGCCTTTTTGTCTACAATACAGCAATTAATATTCCAATAAACTTCCTATTGCACAAGTTCTCTATTTCAAACTTGCTACATACTTTATATTTCATTTCTTAATATTAACAACATATGTACTCGTACGTATATATATTTGTAGGGACAAAAGGTCAAAAGAATTTTACGATGTGTCAGCTCGGCGTCGAGTCAAAAGAACTATTTCGAAAAGTATTACTGTGGAAATCATGCACGTTTCCTCGCCTGCCATATCATATTTATTTTTGCAACGTAAGTGAACCCTATTAACATCAAAGCATTTTTTTTGTAGGAGAGTTAGCTACGTTAAAAGATATTAGCTTATCATATAAGGATGGAAAAGTTCTCAGTTAAAGTTTGCATTAAGATGATCCAACCGGCTCGTGTATTGCCGATGTTATTTGCATGTTTTTTAGGAAGTACCATATGTTAAGAAAACAGGCAACCGGTATTTACACATTAGCTTAAGAGATTCTGCTAGAAAGTTGCACTATTTAATGGAAATTCCGTGTGTGTAAATGTGAAACATACAAGACACATTCGAAACTTTAATAAACTTAAACCTGAAAAATGTTTTGCTAATTTCTGCTGAGTATAAAGTTGCAAAGCTATATATTAACACAAACAGTGTCTGTCAACTTTTGGATAAATATAGTGAAACTTTGAATTTTTCCTCACTGAGTATAGAAAAAGCGTCGACGAATTTAAGCACCGTTTTATATTCCTTCTGTGGTAAGACGCTTCTGAGGAAATTCAATAAGACAACGGATGGAGGTCTGAAAAGTGATTATGTAATAAGACGTCCAACGCATAAAAGGATATACTCAACCTCATACGGTAGAGCACGTTCAATTGTTGGCAATTTAACTCCGTAATTCCAAGGAAACCCGTGTGATATTGGTATTTTTTTGTATACTAAAATAAAATATACTGATCTCATTGGTTCTCACTTTGGCTAAAAGTATCAATAATAACATAGCCCTGGGAATAATTAGTAAAGCCATGGGCCAACTTCAGACCCCATTTTTATGAATTTTAATTAATACTCCAATGAGAAATTTTTGAGAAACGTGCGTAGAACTACTACATAATCTGTAAAACACGTATCCAAATATGTAAATCATACTAAAAGTTTTCAGCAGAGTTTAGCAACTTAGGTATATCCACTTACAACTAACGGAACCGACTGTTTAAAGCTTCTACCAACGCGTGGCGTTAATTATTAAAATTTGCTACGAATTATCGCCCATTCAAGAACTGATACCACCTGGCAAGACTATACTGTTAAATGATTAATTTATGATTGAAATTATCCTTACCGATGTTAAGTTACCTCGTTACATTGAGATACTGAAATAAGAACAATGCTTCAAGTCTAGAATAACATAAATGGTTAACGCTTTAGTGTATATGCAAAATTAGAATCTCATTAGTATTACAAACGAGTCAGATCTTTACATAGAAATAACTGCTAAATTTGAACCTTAAAATAGCTACTTTAGTCGACTACTGGAGTAAAGCATTTTGTATCTGAAAAACGTACATTAATTAAAAGAATAATACATAAGGCATCATTTATAGACATGGCATTTTTAAAAATATGTTGATTTTTCTAAGTTTTTATTGGTGTATAAAACATCAATATTAACATCGGAAAAGACGGTTTAATTATAATTACGATATGAGGCACAATTACTGTTCCTTTACCGGTACAATTAAAAAAGTTTATTCGCAAGAAACTACTTTATAATGTTAAATAACAACTTTAATATTGTGTCCGAACAAGGCTATCGTGGTGTTCGCACCTTGGTGCACGAGCGAACGAGGCGGAGGGCGGGCCGCCCAGTCTCCCGCCCAGCCAGCCGCGTATATAAGCTCGCGCCGAGGCTCCACAGCCACATCGCACCAGAACCACCGACTCGACAGCAGCCTTATCCTCCGGTAACCAGTGACCATAGGTGAGTAACATATATTTATTCTTTATTGTAACCTAAAGGATTACAAAGGGCGGACTTAATGCCAAATGGCATTCTCTGCCAGTCAACCCTCGGGGGATATATACATATATTATATTGTATATTTTATTTTAAATACAAATTGCACTGTGCCATCGGGGCTCATAGCTACAGAATATTTCAAGCTTTATTCCGATTTGCATTTGCAATGTATAATATTGTTTTAGATACAATTTTTGTACATTGCAACAAAGGGAACTTCTTAATTTAATTCGCGACACGTTGGTCAACCGTGGTCCTTTAAAACTTTCCGTCTAATTGTTATTGGTTACAAATAATTTACATTTTAGAAACCTAGGTGTTTACTACATCTTTGGTCAAAAACGTTATACAAACATGTTTCCCTCCGATTGTTTTAAAAATAATTGCGTTCATCTCAAAATTCTCACATAATAGAAAGAACATTTGCATTTTAGGAAAATTTTGATGTTAACGCCATGGAAAATTTTAAAATTAGAAATTCTATTTATTTCTGTTACATACCTTTGATGTTTAAGCTCCATTCGAAAACTTCACACGGAATGTTTTTTATATCAGAAACAGATTTTTTATATAATAACACCTTAGATTTTTTTAAACGTAATCGATGTGTATGTATGTATATGATCCTACGTATACGCATATGCACAAAGGTGGATAATGCAAAAAATTATAATATATTGAATTAGAATACGCCCAACTAAAAATAACGCACTCGTTATTGTTGTCTAAAATATAGATAATCAATTGGATTCTATAAATAGGTGACATTTGTGAGCAATCACCTACGAGTATGATTATTTGCGCGTGTAAGATTTGAATGTACGCATTTTGAATATGAGCGTTGCGTATAACAGCCTAAGAACCCTTTTCAACAAGTGAATCGAAAATTTAATATTTCTATGAATTTTTTGAGAATCAAGCTTCATAAAATCAGACTTGTTATTAAATTAATTATATCTTATTTTTACACCAATATATCTAAAAATAATTATTAAAAAAAGAATCCGATATCATCTCTAAAACAGATCCTTGATTACAATTAAAATGGTACGTGAGCTCAACCACGTATACCATTTCATCCTTTTTTAAATTATTCTGGAAAGTCCTTTGACTTATCCTTCGGAGCACAGAGCTGCTTGTCGCAATTTGCCACTAAAGGTAACATGTCCAAAAGCCGTCCACATTGGGCGTTGTTTCGCTTTTTATATACGAGTATCTCATGAAATTTCCAACATTTCAACTGCGTGTACCGCTTCGTACACATACACATTCGTGCATACACTGGTCCGGGTTTATTGCGGCGTGGAGCTGAAACTCAACAAGTTACGCTTTGAGCTCTTTGACGTAGGCAGGCGTTTGTTTGGGCGCACACAGAGGCTTTTCAATTAGCTGTCCGGCCCGCCGCACGCACTCATGTTTGCCGAACAAAAGCGCAGCAGGTCGCTCGCTACTTATTGTTGCACTTATCATATGTACGTAGAGCCATCATTTTATTGCATTTTTAATATAAAACAATCCTTTTTATCACAACTTCCCACCATTTTTTGCAATCCAATTTTTTTTCTACCCTTTAATCGTTCCACTGCTGTACACAGGTCTCCTGTGATAGTGAGAGGGTTTAAGGCCTTAGTCTAACACACTGGCCCAGCACGGATTGGTAAATTTCACACACCTCAGAAAACATTATATAATTTATAACATATTCTAAGGGATGCCAGATAACCTACCGATGTTAAAACGAATGATACATAAATTTTAGTTATAACACACACATAACCAGGCAGAATTACGTGAGAGGATTTGAACCTATACTCCCGGATCGGTAGACCGAAACTTATACGCTGTGACTGCTCATACAATACAAAATGTCTATGAGGCTATCATAACTTACATTATAGATAGACAATACTAGTCACAATGAAATGGCAGAGAATATTTTTATTTAGCAATTTAACAATTCTTTTTAAATTTCATCTCGTTTATAGTTTTAATTAACTCAGATGCTGTAGGCGTTTACACAGTATCCCAGAGGTCTCACAAAGAATCACCGACGCAATTAATATTCGCCAGTAATTACAGCTCATTAAAATATGTAGCTGTAAATGATTTTTGATATTGTTTATGTTCTCTGTAGTGTTCATTTTTATCTGACCAATTTAAGAAATACTACTTCGACCAAATCTACCATATGATGAAGGCAACTGAAGATATTTCAGAATTAAAAGAGATTGAGATCAACAGATTAAAACAGATTGAGATCTTTGGCAAGGATACTCAGTAATAAGAGACCAACTGAAGAGAGACAGAGAAAGAGTTCAAAGACAAAATACAAAATACATTTATTTGCACAAATATGGGTACATTAGAGGAGCTCAAAAAGTTATTAGTTCAATCCATATTTTGCCTTTTACGGCGTACAAATTAGTGGTGTAAGCTTATAACTAATTATAAATTATTTACTAGTACTTAGTAATTATAATGAAGTTAAGTTATCGATTTGGCTCGATATTTAAGTTTTATATACTTTGTCGACATACTTTTTCCTATTTTGTAGCCAGAGCCATACCGGCCCCCATCTCTATTATTTTTTTGGCTTCATAATATCTGTGATCATTTGACATTCAAGGGATTTTCAAGCTTGTTTCAATACTATTAATATTATATTTAAAACTGCCGGTAGGTGTATTCAAAACAGATAAATAAATAAATAAAAAAGATTCACACGTGCAGTTGCACTGATATTTTATATGAGAATATTCTTACTAAATTCCGATAATTTTTAATTTGTGAATGCGTATTTACAACGTTTTCATTAAATTCACATCAATTTATAACTACAATCTTAGTTTGTATTAAAGCAATGCGTAACACACGTATTGCACCTCTAAATATTTGAATCTCGGCATCTATTTATTAACGTAGTGAGAGCACTTCAGCAAATAATGTTAGAGCAGGAATGTCGCTTTCCGATGCTACTTTGTCGTCAACTATTAAGTGCTATAATTGAATGTCTAATGAGATTTGTGTGAAGAGATATCTCCGTGAAAAATGTGTCCATAGAATATTTTAACAAAAGTTATCTGGTACGATAATTTATAAATGGACCGTATAATCCTCGATTATTGTATATAGAATCTATTAACGTTAAAGCAAATATTATGTTAGGAGTTTTCTCTACTAAGTGAAAACTATAAATTGCCTCCAGCTATAATAATTTGAAGTATTATAAGTTTAATTGTTTCCGTTTTCCGCAATATTAGAACTTGCTTATTGAATACATTCTGGTACGTACCTACATAATTATCCCCTGTTTCCATCGTACAATATTGCAGATTTCAATATGATTAAATTGAGACGTTGCAGGTAATATAAATCTATTCAAAGGAATTACGTTTGAAGCAAACGGTGGTTGGCTTACTCAATTTTCTTCAATTCTATTGCAATTATGATGTTATTATATTCCATTATTGGAATTGAAATTCATTAGAACTTATATAAGGGAATAACTACCGGCATCTGCACAACATCAGTGCCCAATAATTAATAATAACTTCTTTAATAATCTGACAAATTGGAAACAATCTAAGTTTAATTTTGTTGTATGAAATTTATCACGATGCCTATAATAACACATTCTCACATAGAGATTATTATAGTGATGTTAAAAAGTAATTTTTATAATTTTTAATTCTGCACACCTACATCTAGTAAACTACTAGTAGTAGGTACATATCTACTCGCGCCTCACTATCTTTAACCGTCTCCTACTTTTCGACTTAGTTCCATAATAGTAGTACGGGTGTAGTATATGCGAGTACGATAATAGTACGAGCCCGCGAAGATTTTCACACATCCTGTACTCGTATTTTATATTCACTTGAAAGTGCCGTATAGCTCAACTTGCAATATTGCAAGCCTTTGGGACGGCCTCTGTACTTGTACATTTTACGTAATAGCCAAGTATACAGCAGGTGCAATGATGGGAGCCAGCGGAGCGGTGGCAGTCGCCGTGGCCGCGCTGCTAGTCTGCTGCAGCGCGGATCCTCACCAGGTAAGAAGGGTTTCAAAGTTTTCCATAAGGAATTAATGTCGTACTCTTATAGAAGACACGGCTATAGGATATATGATGTTGTACATTGTACGAACCAATAAGTCTCGATAAATTATTATTTTCGAATTCAAATCCCTTTATGCTTCCCTAAACGTAATACATAATTATAGTTTGTGTTACACCTTGTTTACTCCGACAAAATAGAATGGGATCAGAATATTAATTAATCATTGTAAAATGTTAGTTCCCATTGTTCCATTGAAGGCGTTCCAAACAAATATTTAATGGAAACTTAAGCTCCCAATCAGATGTACAATGCTGTTTCTCAAATCAACATTTCCACTTAAATTACAAATTACTGGAAAGAAGCTCACCAAACACCCCGGGCTTATATCGCCAGCGCTCTCATTCCGGTGTTTGCGAAAAGGAATGAAAATACCAAACAAAATTAACTTCAAAAACAATAATTTTAGAAGTAGGTACAAGTCTGTGAAGGTTTTGCTTTCATTAAAACCGAAGTCGTCTGAATATACACGGATCACGGACTAATGAGTTTGAAAATTTGCTCCAAGCATGTTCGCTGAACTTATGTTTTGAGTTTAGTCGCAAGCACTCGTACATAGAGCGTACAATCTTTCAACAACATTATCTTTTCGTCAGGACCAAGACGGAGTAGGCGAGCACGTTGCTGCAGACCGCTTTGACCCCAACGGTAAAACACTATTTTTATGTTTAATGTACGGCGTTAGTTCGTTGTGTCTTTGTTGTACCGCACTTTGGGAATGCCTACACACACGAAACACAACTCTGAGCACAACCGTGGCGCGCTGCATCACTGTTATGTAACGTTTTCATCAAGTTATTTATGTATCCGGTATATAAGTATAACTTTATTATATTATAAAACAGTACACATAGTTAGTTCTCTCGCACTATTTGTGTAACCGTAAAACGATGTAATAAAACTTCACAAACCGTATCAGCACAGTATATAACACGCATTTATTGTATATGTACATCCATATCACGGTGATTGATTTCGCACTGTTCACAGATTGTTACCTCGCACAACGACAAATCACTTAATGTTTACACTGTGCACTGTGCATCTTTTACGGCACTGTTGGGTGAGTACACGTAATTACATATATATCTCTTATCTACATGATATATGTATATCGTTTGTTGCGATTGTTACAGAATACAGACAGAGGGAGTTTGAAAAGTTTTTGTATAATCTACTACAGTACGAGAATCAGAATGAAGAGCGCAATCTGAACGGTATGGGTGGTAACAGCTTGGTGGGTCTCCGGAATCTTGGAGGTATCGGCGGATCATCACTGCTCGGAAGAAATGTTGTCATTCCCGAAAAGAACTTTCATGCCACGAGAGAGTATTCTTCAATGGGTAGAAATCTAAACGGACTTGGCGGTTCCAGTCTTCTGGGTAGAGAGAAGTACGCTAGATTTATCGATTCACTCGGCGGTGGTAACTTTGTTCGGAACTTAGACTCTATCGGAGGAGGGAATTTTGTTAGAACCCTAGATTCTCTCGGAGGAGGTAACTTTGTCAAGAAAAACCTTGATCAAATCGGCGGGCCCAACCTCGTGAAGAGAAATTTGGACTCCTTGGGCGGTGGGAATCTGGTGCGCAACTTAGACTCCATCGGCGGCGGTAACTTCGTGCGCCAGGTTGATCCTCTTGGTGGCGGAAACTTCGTTTGATTAAATTAACACTGATGATACTATACTCCTCAACATTCTACGTAAATAGTAAATGTGATAATGAATTGTAATTAGCATAATTTTTATTATTCGCCATTAGACGTTGGTATTTTGAAATAAAGAACTTGCAGGACAATTTTTTGTTTTTCATTATATTCTGCCTAATCCATTTTTTTTATATCAACTAAAATTAAACATAACTAAACTCTTCAAAACAATACACCCATTTACACTCGAAGGAATCTGCGCGTTAGAGCCTAATGAAGTAAGGTGTCTGTAGTACAGGTAAATACATATATGTAACAGTATTTCAGCAGTACGTACGTGCATGTGTACAATAATGTTATTCTTAAATGATGTTATAAAGGTCACAAAGCACGCAACTTGGATCCTCTCGGCGGAGGCAATCTAGTCCGCGAAGTGCGCGAATCTCGTCAGTACCCGTTCCTCATGGCGCGGCGATTCGAATACGGCAGGTCAGTGAAAACACAATCGATTAATAATATACAGTGTATACACGCTATTGGTTAATAATGTTAATAATGACATTCAAATATTTATTCTGTGATTCCAATTATAAAGTTTTTACTCGTGGCGTTTTTAATCAAAGTGGCTATGCAACTTGAAATTGAATAAACTTTATTGTTTAGAATGGATCCAAGTTATGAGGAAATAAATAATGGCCCAAAGTTGCCTAACACAAATATATGTACGAGTACGTAAGACCGATGGAGGCGACGCTAATCACACAGGCTATACGTTTGTTTTCTACGATCAAATATACTGGACCCGATCAAATTGTAGGTAGAACTCCGATTTTACATTTCTAACGAACTGTAGTTCATAGAATGTTAAGAAAACATTTCACTTTAAATTGGCACGGTGAAAATGATGGGATTAGGTTGCCTAATAAGCAGACGTACAGTAACAAAAGTTGGTTTGAAATTTTAAAATTAACTCGCGAACAACATAATCTTTTTTTTTCCACCCTTTTAATGGTCCACTGCTGGACCGGGTCTCCTCTCATAGTGAGAGGGATTAGGCCATAGTCT
>DWQT01003485.1:0-12451 GCA_018244895.1 Myscelus amystis hages | reverse complement strand
TCGACCTGAGATAGGAATCTAATCTTATCTGGGGTCGATTACAAATGTCCATGGGCGGCAGTAGCCACTTACCATCAAGTGGACTGCATGCTCGTCCGCTACTTCCATATTGTAAAAAAAATCAAGTTATTTTATTTTTATTGATTTGAGAAGGAAATGTGCTACAATAATTCCTTCTCCATGTTCGCTTATGTAAATGCTAAAGGAATTATGATGAGACAACTCCCACAAACGAAATTATATAACTGTATTTCCGAATAAGGGTCAAACCACATAATCCTCAGATTTCCATATTCTTGACAATCGGCAGAAGTTTCTGCCAGAAGTCAAATATTCAAAACTATAAATTAGCACATTTTGGAACAGTAAGGTTAAAATTAGGGACATTATAAATGAGACGATAACAACAGATGACAAAACATTTAAGTAGAGCGGGACCGCGGCGGGGATAGAAACGTCACGTTACGTCACAACAATGTGTACTTTGTACGAAAATATTCCATGCAAAAAAGCTTTTACACTTCGGTTTTAATTAGTACACACATTAGTGAGATCACACTTGCCTGTCACATAACCGCATACAAGCGACGAGACATTTCTGCAATACTTCTAGCCAATACGACAAATAGCTTCCTTGTCAACACTACGAATATGAAACTTCAACTCTATTTTGTTTTTGCTAAACATATCTAATGATTACATTACGTAAAGTTCGTCACCAAACTTACCACAATTTATTGTGCTGTCTTGCCAAGCATTTAGACGTTCAGTAAGAAGAAACATGAAGGTTAATTACCTGAAAATATAAAATAAACAATCACTAATCACAATTTACAGCAGCTGTAGCGGAAACAGAAACATGGATAAACGAACGAAAACAAGCTTCAGGTAAACATAACAAAAACATTTTTATTTTGGGCTAAGAATGGTACACATATCTCTCTAACTCCCTATGTATTCGAATCAGTGGGCAAATGAGTGTAAACTGATCGCTAAATACGATTCGGGTCAATATGTACCTAGTGTCAAAATAGAAAATAACAGTATTTAAATGCACTCATCGATTAACATAATATTCTGTAATCTGCAGAAAATACACGCGGCTAGTTCGCTACGGTATTGGTAGTGGTGGTAGCAGAAATTTTATTTCACAACACAACTCAACGAACAGTACCAGTTAGGAAGGCAAAATATCTGTAAAATCCTCGACACCTAAAGTATCACGGGTTCATTCGAATCATGATCAAAGAGACCAGATATTTTGATTCGTGACATTACACCCGCCAACCCAACGCCCGCGACTTCAAGATATAGCTTAGTGTACAATATATTCAAATATTACAAGGGATTATGGAATTAAACGTAGACCTACACAAACTTTGTGACGCAGATAAAGTTGTAGCTAACGAAACAGCAGTCCATTAATAACTCTTCACCGACTGAAATTTCCTTACTACGTTCATTGATTATTTTTGAAGCAATTTAGAGCAAATGTTCAGTACAAAATAATTACCCATGCGGTATGCCAAGACGGATTGAACGAGTACGTATCTACGGCAGTTAGGTCCAGCGGCCTACACGCAGCCTTTAATATTGTGGAACAACAAAATATCAGTTTATTGCGTCAACATCATATTGATCATAGCACGTAGTTTTTTTTATATTTTGTTATTTTTATGCTATAAAAATCATAATCTTTTCTTGTCTCATAGAATAATTTATTGCTACAAACACATATTACCTATGTATCTCATATAACATCAAATACAATAGTCTGCAATGCATTGTTTTTGTAAACTATATTGTTGTGGTCGTACTTAAGCAGAATAATTAGTCTGTACGACGGTAAACAAGTTTGACAGGCCCGTCAAGTACGCCTCGCGACGGTGACGCGGCAGCCTGCCCACGCCTCTACATCGTAGAACTTATAAAATATAAGTAGTAGTTCAACCGTGCCATCGAAAATGGCTTCAAGAATAACAGAAAAAAATTAGCTAATGCTTATTGAAATTCATTACGGAACCAATAACACGTATTTACTTGCCTAAAATGTGTTTTAAATAAAAAGTTCAATTATTAGCTAACATTTTACAAATCTTAAAACTTTGCTGTTCCATTTTTATTGTGTTGTGACGTTTTTACTGGTTTGCCTATTTTATATTAACAAAATACATAGGTAATCAATTATTCATACTTAAAAATGTAATAAATCACGGTCGTATTTCCATCAATTTCAGGGAATACTAGTAAAAATAAACGCACGTTTTACTACACAGCGTGGCTCTAGCTACAATGCCAATTATATTATAATATGGCCCAAGATATCCGGCTATAACAATGATCGAAATAAAGAATGCAAGCAATTAAGATTTCACCTGCGCCGCCTTTATAGGTCAGACGAGCGAAGTTCGTTAGTCTCTGAACTGGCATTATTTTCGCTTACGAAGCGGTGCGAGCGGCGTATCGACACGCCAAAAGGATCGGTCATTCTGGCGGTGTACCAAGGAACGCGCTCTCAGGTCCATCTAATGTGCATTACGAGACCCAAGTTGGCATTTTGTTTGGTAACGTCGCGGCGAGACATGCGTTACCCACATAATATATTTTTAATATATATATTAGTTCTTCTTTATATTAGTTCTTAGTTCTCAACAGAAATAATTATAATTTTTTTGCACTATGCCTAAGCCTAATGAAAACATATAATTAAAACACTAATCGATGTAAATTACTGGAATATCTGTCAGTATAATTGATGTTAAATGTCTATTAATGACGTTATTCCTGGATTCTCGTTACTTCTATAATAATCGAGCGACATTTTTAGGTATGTAAACAAAACCCAGCATTCCTTAATAACATATTAAATATGTAATATGTTTTGGCACATGATAATCAACAACAGAATGTTGCAAGTAAATTCTCGTATTTATCCAAGAAAAATGAACAATTTCGTAAAGTCGTCGTTATACCGCATATTTCCATCCGCGGGCTCATCTAGTCAGTATGTATTGCGAAATTTGCGACAGCAAGCGCCAAGCGTTCCCGTCCGCTCAGCCGGGACGGCCGCAAAGGATGACGCCCCGAGATGACACAGTACAGACAGAAATAAATTTGCATGCTAAACAAAATAACATTTCCGGCTGGCCCGCGATTACTGACACAGTTAAAGGATTTCCTATTTAAGTCAAAGTTAGTTGGGTTGGTGCTGCGCCGCTTCGCCCCTCACCACTCTGGTCTCGTTATTGTATGCGAAGATGGTCCCATGATCCAATACATACTAGGTCAACCTCACAACTGAGTCAGGATTAGTATTTTCGATACCTAACCCATATAAATATTTGTGTGATAAGCACGGGCATATATTTGCTTTGAGTTTCAATGTAGAATTGTCTAATATGTCTATTAATATTATGTACTTTATCATTTGTCCGGTCACCCCAGCACAGACTGGCTGACTTCATACAGGTGGCCGTGTGTGTAAAGATATACCTCTTTACATATTACGAGTGACTGGAACGCTATCTTATCACCACAATGCATTACAATAAAAGTAATTTAACGCTACGCAGATATTTCCAGTTTTACATTAATCAAAAAATGTATCAACATCGTGGTCAATACTAGATAGATGGTCGTAGGTCCCGTTCAATTACGATGGATATGGTGGACAGATCGGTCAGCGAGTGGCGTGCCGCTGTCGTCGTTGAATAGATTGGCAACCATTCAGTGTGTCTATTTCCATGCAAATTATCCTCTTGCATGAATTATAGCCACCGCCGCAGTGGCGCATGGCGTGGCGGCCGAACTATGAGTATGCCAAAATGAGGATTATTAACAACAAACCGCCCACCGGATCTAAAAATCGTAACGAAGATTAACTAGAAAGATAGCCACGTAAACATCGTACGGTTTTAACAAATATAAATCAATTTCTTACGTCAATATCTATGCTAATCTGTGACGAATGACTACGTTACGATACGACTAACATAGTCAGTTTGATAAGCAATCTATACATGGAACACGTATAACTTTATTCCAAGTATTTAATTGAAATTTGAAAATTTCATACATACGGAGAATAATAAGCAACTTTGTAAAGCTACATATATAATTATCATTCATACTCATTTAAACCTATGGTTACTAGAAAATCTTATATTACTATTTTAAATAAATACTGTTATCACGTTGTTATAAAAATAATGAAACATGTGAAACTGAAGAATGATGAAGTGCGCTTTTTTTTAATTTGCATTCAATCGACTGGCGATTTAAATTAAACGTAAGTTAATTGTAATGTATTGTATGCCATGCTGTTGGTGTGTCAATAAATTAATGATAAGAATTAAAGAAATTAACTACAGTCATAATAAAAAAAGATTAGATATCTACAAGGCGACAGCCCATAATTAACATATAATCAAACAACTCGACACCATTGCGGTGGAAAATGTTGTATTTATTTGTGTGTTATTACGTGTTCTTCCATGCAGGTTATAACAGTTGTATCGTAAAGGATAAACGTATATTATTCCTACGGGTGCTACCCGCAAACAGCTGTGGTGAAGGTTTTTTTATCTGCGAACAGCTCATTTCTATTACTTGATCCTAAACACAAAACAGTTACTCTATTCTAAACATCATTATGTAGATTATGTAAAACTCTGGAATATCGAAATGTTACCTATTCTAAACGTGGTTTCAGAACGGATTCAATTAAATTTTCGAATGGTACTGTTAATAACAGGCGTTATTACCTACAGTGTAACAGGCACAGACCAAGAACACGTTATTTTTTTCATGTTTCTGTTTATTTTTATTCGACATTTCAACGGTAACATTTTTTCTGATTAAGGTCAAAATTATTAACTATTATCATATAAAAGCCAGTGTACGTAACTGTATACCCGAGATCTGACAGCGGTCCAAATTTCTTTGTAAATAACATTAAGCGGTTAATACGATAAGATCTTTAATGAATAATCACAAATAACTAATAGATAGCAGGTTAAAGAACAATACGCTTAAGGCGTGATGCAAATTATTACACTTAACAATATAACCTGTGTCTAAGCCGATTTACAAAAACGGACAGTACTGCAACCCACTCAAGATAGAGGGAACTGCACGCGATTGACATTTTGCACGTATGCATAATAAGATGAGAGTCGTTACCATTGTGCAATCCTGAGGTGGAGTTTGGTCGCGCGGTCTGGATGCAACAGAAACCGAGAGTGGTTTGTCAGCGTCCAGTTGACACGGGTCCAAGATGCTGTCGACGATAACGGTAATACGACTCATATGCGGCACTCGCACTTTGCAATCGCTTCCCACGACACCCTAACGTTAATCATAACATTAGGGATGGCATAAGAGACATAGGACTCATTAGTACATGTGAACATGTGAAAAAAATCGTATTATGACGTACGAGTGTGCTCGGAAAGGTATTCATTAGGAGAAGTCCATTAATGTAGTGCAAAATTGGAAAAGTTTATGAAGAAAAGTCCTCTACTAACTAAAACAATTCAAAGAAACAAAAAATCAGAACATGTACCCACTAACTGTATATCTTCGAGGAACAGTTTACAACTGACTGATTCTGAACAAAAGCCCTTTTCTATTTAAAGTAAATATACAATATGTACAACTCATATTACATCGTATTTTGGAGCCAACATGGTGCACTAAAAGATCCTGTCATTATCGGTAATGTACTTGGCAGTAAATCATGGCCGCGCAAGTCTCGCCGTGCTTATTGCTCATATTTCATTTTATTTATTTTTTAATCACAAGAGTACATATTATACAAGCTGCACATTGTTTTAGTGCATATTTTAGAATTTTGCTATATTAGCAACTGTTGTACGTCGCCTACTATAAATTGATGACGTGCTATTTAATTGTAAAGACTTGCAATTTTCATTATGTTCTCTAGTATGTATTTATATATATACAATACTGCTGTGGATTTATAATAATAATTTAATGTGCATAAATGTATATTAGTATATAATATCAAATATAAATCCATGACCTAGAGATATATTCACGTTGCCCGCGTAAATCCTGATCTCGTGGGAATTTCCCCAAATATATAAAGTTAGCATGCAGTCTCAGCCCGATCGGTTTAAAATTGACAAAGTTTCATACAAACTTTCATCCCCTATTTTATGTCCTTGGGGGTAGAATTGATAAAAATTCTTTCTTAGCGGATGCCTACGTCATAACATCTACCTGCATGCCAAATTTCAGCCCGATCCGTCCAGTGGTTTGGGCTGTGCGTGGATAGATCACTATGTCTTTGAATTTTATATAGATAACAAAATCTTAAAGTTGTCATTGTTAAATTAAAACTTCCGCACATAAAAACGACAGGAAAAGATTTTTGAATATGGAATATTAAGAAAAGTTCACCGTAACAACGATATTCAGCAGAATTTTTTTCTGAAAAAGATGTTATTAACCGATAAACATCAGATTCATATAACTTAGCATAAATTCAAGTAAAACATAAAGATAATACAAATTCTACTTAAATATCACACTAATAATTTTCAATTTATGCTTTTATCGGATTATGACGCAAATCGCATGGGCTCATAAAACCTTAATTGAAGAGGAATATTGCATCATTTTGACCGACATATTCTTCTAATCGCTTGAATGAAGTTAGTAATAGGTGATCTAGCTAGCGTCATGAGAAAATAAGCTCCATATATTTTACAGAACCAATTTAGTTTGGTCTCGATACAGGTGTTATATACAGTAAATTAATTCTATGTTCACATCAATGTCGCGTTGTTAATAAATATTTACATTTTATTGTCTTCCGACAAACTACCATCTGCCGTTTTACGAACATGCTTGTAAAGAAAAGTATAATGGTGGATAGTACATCGTAAAGTAACACAACGAGGTCAAGGTGCGTTTAGAACGAGGACGACTCCGCTAATTACACCTTCCAACGACTCAATATAAATGGTTAAAAATACACCGCAACGAATATTATAGGCATAAATAATATGTACGTAACTATTCACATTGAAAGACAAAAACCTATGATTTCAACCTTCTTCGAAGGAGCCTTCCCAGAAGAACATATGAGTTCGTGTAAATTAAAATAAAAACCCGGAAATCCGTTTTATAATTCATTCTCATTTTCAGGCAAATAAAGAGGCAGGCAATAAATACATTATAGAACTAATATAAATATGTTATCACATAAACGATTTCACATGATCACATGAAATAAGATTTCAATTCAATGCTGTACTCAACTTTTCATCAAACCTCAATCAGGAACGTTTCTACCCGCCTACTGAATTCAGCCACAGACGCGTCGTCAACCAGACACCCTGAAGGGTTAGAAGTGCAGGCCCGTGGCGGCCTGTTCGATACACAATTTTAAACTTGGACAAAGACTACAATCGTGCTTGCAATACTGGTGAGCAACAATGCAATAGCGATGCTTCCGCAGTTGAAACCTAGCCAGACGTTTTTATCACCTAAAAAAAAACTTTCACTTGGCAACTGCAACATAACAGGCCAACATTGAACACTACGAATAACATATATGACAGAAACTGTACTTTATTAGTGGACTTACCAATAAAATAAACAACACAAGATTATTATTGTATAACAGTAATAAAATATTTAAAGTGATTACACCGATATCCCTTTACGTGTACACAAATATCTCATTTACACCTACAATCAAGAATACATAGTTTAAATTCTACAAGTGGTTTACATATGAATTACACAACCACAGACAGTCAGTGCCAAAATTCTATTTGTGACGACAAACCGAGACGGGTATATTTAACTGCCACCCATAAACTGTCGAATAATGTCTCGAACAACTTGGGAAAATGTTCACAATAATAACGATCAAAAGTTTTAAAAAAATATACAAAAACACTTACATTTTATGCGAAAGCTTGTTCTCAAGCTATTAACGATAATAATGGCTTTTTTAAATCTGAAGGACGATATATTTTTTATAGGACGCATAATTCATATCTCTTAAAATAATGCAAGCAACAGTCTAGTGCATGTACATTCTGAATATAAAAAAATCAGTTTCTTAGAAATTCCAGTTTCACACAAATTCTATGTCAGATAAGAAGCTCGCAGAAGTGAGAGTAAATGGGACGAATTTCTAGATTTTAATTAAACGGTAATTAAACGTAGCGACTATTGGGTTTCCTTTGAACGATATAAAGGATACATTACGCATTGGTCACAAGCTTGTCTTCGTGGAACAGTAATTACTTGTTTGCGAATCTTCAAAACAAACATTCCGTTGCTGCGTGCGACAGAATTACCTTACCGCCACAACGGCACGCCAACGCGTTTCGTGTAAATAGAATCATTTTCTTGGTGGAAATGGCGACTTTTATTGTAGGGCCGACATCGCCTAACATTTGTGAAACCTTATTCATACACTATTTCTGGAACGTGACATATATTAGACTAGAGAGGGATTGGATTTTTTGTAAATGGTTGTTCTCATTCAAAGACGACGAATAAAATAAAGTTAATTTCTTCCATTAAGTTTTGTTGTTACCAATATTAATCTGCTAAATACATAATTATCAATTTTACATGTAGTTACAGAGCATTTTAAACATTGTATTGTGACAAATTTCCAAAGAAGCTAGATAAACGTGTTTCCTATTTATTTATTCTATAATATTACGCCATATTTCCAGATTACTGTATTTTTAAAAGAAAACTTATTCACCTAAATTAACCTAAATTAACCATGAGTACTGAAAATTATTCTAAATAAAAGAGTTACCATTTTCTCGTAACGTATTATAATTGATAATGACACACAGTGGCAGAGTTAACATTCGTATCGCATTTTGTATTCAAGTATCTTAGTCGGTGTGATCAACACTGCCGATAGTCACCTGCTATAAACGCAGCGTCACAATCGATCCTACATAAACACAGCTTCGGCTCTGTGCCGTGTGCTACTGCGTCGAATGGAATACATAAATTATATATTTATCACGAGTGTCAAATAATAATTTCATTGATTACGTATCTTCATTGATGGTTACGTAACTAATATCTGGATAAATTTGATTTAGGTAGTTTATTTATGTGTTTTTAATAGTTTCAAGGAACTAAGAATCGTGAATCAAACATTTAGATATTCGGTAGTGACTTTTTTTATCTTTGCACAACGTATATATGTTGTATACTCTAGCAAACAATTCGAGAAGCCGAATGGTATTTTTTCATTAATGTTAAAAGTATAGCGTAAAAGTTATTCATTATTTATTATTTTTGCCATAAACGTCATAACCTCAGTAGAAAAATACATGGTGATGAAGAGATACAATAGTAAATGTAGCAGATGTTCTGGAGGCAAACGTAATAATGAATGTAGCAAAGTCACGTGCAGCGGTGCGGAGGCGCCGGACGCGCGTCCCGCCCTAATTATGCAAGACAGACAAGTGCAATTCGAAGTATGGCTAACGCATGTACGGCACTCGACGTGCATTTGTTTACGAGCCTCCAGTTACATAAGGCGTCCGCTCTGGAACCGATGTGAACACTATTTATATGCACTTTCCATTCTCGACGCCTTCTGACACATATTACACTCTGGTGACTAAGGTAATCTAAAGATATTCCCACTGCGGATAAACTCGAACGTCAACGCATAATTAAAAGCTTCGAAAATTAACATTTTAACTGTAATTTTACGTGGCTAACTTCGCACTCTCATTAGATAGGCAACCGTGAAAAATGCAGAGTTGTTATACCTAATTAAAATGAACAGAATAAACACTAGGATTTTCGATAACAAGTTTAGTAATGAATATAGCAATTGATAAAGGTATTCAGAGATTGTACTGCATTTGTGCATGTTGCACTAGCACTAGATACATGTAAAGATGATAAAATATAATTAAAGCGAGCGCGCGGCAGATTTGCTCGAGTGACTCCGGAGTTTAAGTTATCTGCGGTGTTTCATCTCCGCATGCCGCTGCCGTAATTTTGGCTACGGTACTTTGAACAGGCTATACGACCAATGCGTATTTCGGAAACTATTCATTTTAAAGTAACACAAATTTAGATGCGAAAAACTAAATACAAATCACATAGCAAAACCGTATCTTCAAATTATGAAAACTTTATTTTCCCTCAATATATAAGTGTACATCAAAATTATTTAACTAGTTGTACAAAATAATAAATACAGTTAAATAAAAGTATTAAAAAAAACATGTACTATCGGTAAAAGTTTTAGCACATTCCCATTCAAAAGTTCGTTTTAAATAACTTGTTAACTTTGTTACTAGATACTGTTCTAATAAATATTATATTTGTATATGGCTATTAACACTGCCTCGCGAATAGGCAAAGTAAATCAGCATTATTGTCATGCAACTACAATCATGCAATTAAATTATTTTATTACAAAATATACAATCGTATATTTAAATGTATTATAAAAGGTACAAAGATAAAACACTTCCAAGAGAAAAAAACAAAGATACAAAATATAACACACGGCACACGTGTAACAAATTAATTCGCAATCAGAATAGCATCACATTAGCATATTGTTATATTAGCGGTTTGATTAGGGCTGTTTATCACAACGACAGTCAGTGCATCTTTAGAACAGGTGACATTATGTAGCATATCAACAATGCTGGCACGTGGGGACCGGCTTCTCAGCATTCGGCGAGCTTAAAGGCAATCATCGAACAAGACTACAAACAGAGTCATCTTAATCTTGAGATGTCACCGATTTTTACGGGACTATAAAATGTATTCCATTTCGATTGGCGCATTTTATGGCGTGTTTACTTTAGGAATGTAGAGTTGGTGAGTTATCGGCACGATTTATGGAGTTAGGAGCATTCTGACGATAAGTGGTTGCGTACCGTCGCAGTGTCTGCAGCGTTTGGGCTCCGGGGGTGCGAGCTCTTCGCCGAGTTCGCGGTGTCGTACCGGCATGGCGGCGCATCCCGCGCCGGCGCCGCCACCACCCGTACCAGTGCGGGGCTCGCACGCTCCACGTCGACCGCTTCTCTAGCGGCTCGCGGCTGCCACTGAGCGCGAGCGGTTCGCCGCCCGCCCCGGCCGGTAGGCGGCGCCCATTCCGAAGTTATTTTGGGCGGCTGTGAGTCATGGCTCAAACTGCAACGTTTGCGATCAGCGGCGCCCGCGCATCTTAAGCTTTTCTATGCTATTCCACTGCTGTTCCAACATCTTACTCACTCTTTTATGTTTCACCATGCAAAAACCGACTTATTTATTTGCAGGATACCCTGTAGCTAATTTATGACTTCGTAAAGTACTTGGTGCTTTCTGCCTACCCCGTTAGGTACCTGGTGTGATGGTTATGTTATATTATGTAAAGCATTCCATTATGAATATTAGATATTTTATTCAATTACCTCTATTAGCGCTTTAGGTCAGATTTCGCAAGTCTGTTTGAACCAATTTCTATTATACATGTTGATGTATCCAAATGACAACATATTATGTGACATTATTGAGTTAATAAGGTCTATCAAACATTTCATTCTGGGCTTCTTTGTATTCTTCATCAATACTATATGCTTGTATGAAATCCAGGTGTTTACAGTATGAACAAAATCACAGGTGACAGGATCTCAATAATAACAAGACAAATATTTTATTTTTATTTTTGATGTTACATGATTTCTTTTGAACAGTACATATGAACCAAATTCTTCCTGTTACTTGGTTTTGTCTTGGTCAACATTCAAAGTTTGTTTAAACCTTAAACTTTTATGGTCGCGACACCATATACCATGTACCAACACGTATTACCATGAAATACTTTTTTTAGTCTTCTATTCCACTCACATAACTGCATGCTTATGTCAATTCATAAACTTTAGTGCTATTCATGCCACATTAATGGAGTTCAGGAAAATATGGAGTTAGGAATAATGCATTAAGCCTCGTTTAATACACCACATCTTAGCTAACATTCAATGTTCAACATTTAAAATTGCTAAGCCTTCCTTGGCTAATATGTATATAAACAAGCTATATTCACTTTTAAAAATCACTTATAGTTTTTGACACTAAATAAAGTGCACAAAATTAAATCATGTAAGATTCTAATAGTACTCTTATAGTATTAATAATATCAACGAAAATATATAATGGCCATACATAATTAGCACAAGGGAAAAAATGGACACTGAGTGTTGATATTTGGTATCCACACCCTACAATATATTTATTTAAATTAGCTTTAATGTGCATATTTGCTTGTGCAAACATTGAGTGTCCTAATACCAATCAATGCCTTAATCTTTTCGTTAACCAAAAGCATAAATATAAAACTTTTATTCTCTTATGGTACGTTCAGACTACGACAGAAATTGTGACATAAGTGTCAGACATTAATGTCTGTACTTTTTGCACTTAT
>DWQT01003484.1:0-12455 GCA_018244895.1 Myscelus amystis hages | reverse complement strand
AACGCTGACTTCTAGGTCGGGTTTATTGTTTTATCTTCGTTTGATGTTTTCGTTTTTTATGTGTATTTGACGTAAACTTTTACATAGCGCAATTATATTTATATTATTTTGTGTTAAAGGTAGTTGAAACTTGTATTCGTTCAAACTGAATAGATATATGTTGAAAATGTATAACAAAATAAGTAGCGCCATCTATATGTATTATATTATGTACTGTCTTGTTTGAATAAAGTGTCAGTTGTGGAACATCCATTGTGCGACTCATTATAATATAAAAAAAACACTATATGGTAGTAAAATTTGTATTGAATAAAATATCTTTATTTAATGTTACGCACAATTCACTTAAAATAATTCGCGTGCATAAATTGTTTGCTTGATAGTGATTACCTTTATGAGATGTAATCGTAAATAAGATAATACACATACGTCTTTCACTTTATACTATTTTCAGGTCCAGATGTCGATCTGAGTAAGTTCAGACAGTAAATTTGGTGGTTTTTTCGTTTACTTCGTCAGCCTGTGCAGAGATTGTATCGAACCGAAAACAGTCACACAGTCCATTTACACACACCTATTGCAAAAATCGCAAACACTGTGTATATTATGTTAAATGTTGACAAATCATTCTAAGAGTCTGCGGGTACGCGTGTGGCAATTTAGTGCTTTTATGCGTCCCGACGACATGACGATTTACATTTAGTTAAAGTTCCAGCGAAACAAACTTGATATACCATTGGAGGATTTTACCGCGTGCTCTATTCTCTGAAGCCATGTGTATGGATTTGTGTGAAGTTTATTCTTAGCAACCGTACTTTTCGTCTATTACTATCGTTTGAATTATGTCATGGTATAGGTTACATAATTATATTGTGTTATAATGATTACAAACAAATGAATGTACACGAATTTGGGCTTTACTTATTATATATAATATTTTAACAAGGTATATTAGTGTTGTAAAATATGTTAACGCAATAGGCTTACTACGAACTAAGCATGGATCACGAATGTCTAGCAAGTACGACAAGACTGGATACTTTTCCAATATACGTTGGAGGAAACTTGGGTCAGCGGTCAAGCAGACTGCCGGATGTTCTTCAATCGCTCTTGAGACTTACCACCACCTTACTTAAGAAAACGTGATTTTTTTATTATATTTTGTATTTAGTTTTAGCATTTTGCACATTTGAGGCACCATTTCGACCGACTTACGAACATATGATTCGGTGGTCAATTAGAAACGTATAGAATATACTGGCACATTTCAACATTCACCGTGAGTAGATGGTACTCGTTAAATACAAAATGTATAGAATCCGTGAGCGCGTGAAATGTGAATGTATATTTTTAAAATCATATGAATGAAATGTATAAAATAAATAGCTTTGCGTTAAACAAACTTTATACAAGATAGTACGTAACGTGATTATAGCGTGGCATTTAGGCTCGATTGTGCATGCGTGCCGGGCAGCCCATATATCAATGTCGAAAAAATGAATTTGTGGCGTTTTACGATGAATATTAATGAATTTATATAGGCCAGCGCGAAATTGCTGTTCGAAAGTTTTAGGAGAAAAGATTAATATTTTTATATTATCGGTGGCCTGACAATGAGCAATGGGCTTTATATAAAGAATGTCGTAGATTGTACATTTTGTTAAAATAAAATAACTACAATCCTCTAGAGGTTTTGCAGGTTTTCGGACTAGATCAGAAAATATGTTTTGAAGATGTTTTTCAAGGGAGGTAGCATCTGTCGACTCAAAGATTGCATTAATTATTATAACGATAATTTGGAAATATCCTTAAGTGATTTAATGTTACAAATGAACTTTTGTGGTTTATCAGGTCTCTGGGTATCATAGCACAGACTCTACCTAATTTGGGACTAGGTGGCTGTAAGCGAAGTTGTCCCAAGATATTACCTATAGGTACTAAAAATTGCTATGTCACTACTGATAATGTTGGAAGTTCTTTTAGAACAGGGTTATCTATAATAAATAGCAATTAATTACATTCTCTTTACGAAATTGTTTTATCATTAAAAACGTTGAAACTTGTACTTTTACAAAAATGGACACAATCGTACGTGCGACTTCGTTAGCGTGTTATTTTGATACCTACGTGTCTGAGGTTGGCGTTGTCCAATTCAACTTTGTTCCCGTTTTCGTAACCATTTGCAGTAATGAGAAACCTACTGTAAGGCTCCCTAAATATCTGCATTAAATAAATATGGCTGCGCATTTAGGCACTTTTCTTATTTTACGATTGGACGGGTTCTTTTTCGTAGCTGTGTGTTCTGGTGTTAATCTGCTCAACGACGTATTGTACACGAGACATAGTGGTGATTGCTAATTTTGAATATTTTTAAACTGGTATAAAGGCTGCAACGAAGTGTATATTTCGTGTTGCGTACCGATAACACATACAATGCCTGTGAAGCTCGGGAACGCTGATGACAATTTCCTAAATATTGTCATCAATATTTATTTACAGACCGCGCTCTTATTGTGTAAGATGACTGAAAAATTAGAACGAAAAACAATAGTAATATGGTTAACCGCGTACCATAAGGGACTGTGCGACATGTTTTAGTCAAGCAATCGATAATATGAATCGGCAATGGCACTTAAAAAATAGTTAAAACTCATTTTATTTTGCCTTGAAAGTTACACGAACGAGTGAAATACGCGCACATGCCGGCTGTATTTGCGAGCTTTTATTCAACCACGAAATGCTACCCGCCGCTGAGTCAAAGAGGTGTGCACTCAACATAATTCCCCGGCGCATCGTTACAACATTTTAAACATATATTCGGCAACATTGAAGTATCTACTGTACATACGTTATGTCACTAAATCGAAATTCAATTTTTCCATGTAATTTTTTTTAATCTACCGTACTTATACAGTACAACAGTATAATAATTAGTTATTGTTTTCAATTAGATCTTGTTTGTAAAGTTAAACAGGATACAGATTCAATTTTAATAAATTTCTATTCCCATCATAAAAGCAAC
This sequence comes from Myscelus amystis hages, assembly GCA_018244895.1. NCBI lineage: Eukaryota > Metazoa > Arthropoda > Insecta > Lepidoptera > Hesperiidae > Myscelus > Myscelus amystis. Next base: position 9,433 of record DWQT01003484.1, on the reverse strand, counting down.
GTAAAGTGTTTGTACTTCCTGTTACATGTTTAAAATATTCCTGAATATATCGTACTGCAAAATATCAATAACCAAAATAATAATATACGAGTATTATGTTCTGTTTTTATAAACTACATGGCGGCTTTCATACGAAGAGTTTTATGCGCTGATCGCCTGCGGTGTATCAGAATAGCTGCATCTGTTGGGCGAATATTTGCAAACAGGATTGAATCCAGCAGCAGAATGCGAGGAAGTATTCGAGTTCAGTAGTAGCGTTGTGTACGGTAAAGACCCCGTTCCCGGGCGGATCGCTACAAAATTTGCAAGGACGTCGGTCGCTATCCAGCCACGAACGGAAGATAATTTCTTATTTTATTAAATTTTTAGCTTCTACTTCTAGTATCTGAGAAGCTCTTCTCGGCGGCTCGATAAGGTTTCTAACCTATGTTATCCGGATGAGCGACCCCTTTATAAGTTTTATAGATAGATTTATTAGATTTGGATATAAGATTTTATTAAGGATTAGTAAGTAGCTAAACATTCGCTTCCTTGTATTCCTGAATCTTTTTCAAATAGACTTCGTATACTTATATCAAACAAGATCTTTAAGTTGACGGTTGTTATCAAGTTAATAAAAAAAGGAGATATGTGTGTGTGTCTGCATACCGCCGTAAACACAAGATGCCCAATCATGTGTTGTTCCCAGACTAGTCTGGTAAAGTCCGGTGCGTTCCGTATGAATGGGTTTTAGTGGGATAAAATCCCACGTAACCCGCTGATTTTTTCAAGGCTTCGTGGTACATTTTACAGGTATTTCCCGTTACAAAAAAGGTAAAATACACCGCTAGCCTGCGATAGTATCACTGCTGCATATATTTGTACTTTAAAGTAAAAGATTTTGTTTTCGTGAAAAAGATGAGTTTACTACAGATTACCCAAATCATAATGATCTTATTACGAGTATGTACCCGAGTGGAGCTACGCATCTGTGAACTAAATACTTTTATAATGCGCAGTAACTACTAATTTTGGTAGATAGACTTAATAACGATTAGTATATTTTTATTAACAAATGTACACGTGCCCAATTCATGCGTTGTATTAACGTGTGTTTTAATAAATGTTTTTCATTGTATTATTTGGCTATGTTCTTCAGAATTTAATCTGCAATGAAAAACTTATAAAAACCCTAGGTATCAAAATTTGCACAGTATAACTATGTAGTTAGTTGGAAGCCATGAAAATTTAAGCGTTGGTAATTTGTTATTTTCAAACTGCGAGACTTAAACAGTTTCCAGTCGGTACGTAGAAGGCTTTGAAACGGTTTGGTGAGCAAACTTCGGCAATTACATTAGAAAGTGGAAGGTAAATATTTAAAATGTAGTTAGCAGTGCGCACCATTATCGCTGGATTATATATGTATGTATTTATAACGATCTCCATTTCTCTGATCCAAGGTGATGCCTACATTAATTTAGTGATAGATACTCGTATTTTGTGAAAAATTGTGTTTTAAATTTGTAAGTCGCAAGGTCTCGGTTTACCAAGCTTGCCCTTATGTTATGTAACTACCCACTGATATTCTCTATTGTATTCAATAATATTTTAAGCTCAAAAAAGTATCTTCCATAATCTGATATAAATCTAAGGAGCAACGTTAAAACAACCATTTGCTTAAAAATATAACTTAAGGATGGAATAAATATGGTTATGTTCACAAGTGTTTGGAAAATTTAAGTCCATAGCTTTGAACAAATTTCTTGGAAATTTACATACGAGTAGGTATCTAAATTTTATGTGTTCATTATACCTATTCATGTACCTATAATTAATTTGTATCTCAAAGCATTAATTGGCCATCTATAAATATTAAAAGAATTATTAATTATCCCCCTGACTTATGTTACACGATGAGAATTTATTTCATAAACAAGTCACTTTTCCTAAAGCTATTATGGTAATGTTCTAAACAAGAGGTTTGAATTTCGCTTTTAAGGCTTCATTTTGTACCGAATCTCTACAATGTTCGGAACTCATTATAATTCCATCCGCCCTTTGTAGCTTGATTAACAGAAAACTAGATCGGTACCTGTTTCATTGCGAACGGTAAGCTATTGATAATAATTGATAAGATCGTACATGGAAAAACAACACAGCCTGTGGCCAAATTAATCTTTTATTTATCCTCACTTTCTTATATATTCATTAATTTTTTACTTGTGATAAATTAGCACACACGTCTGGAATGTGTCTATGCGTTATTATATAGTCCACTTTGGCCGAACCTTAAAGAACCATGTCGCCATGAAAAATACTTCATAATGCTGCGAATACAGGCGTTCTCTATTATATATATATATATCTATATATCTGATGGTTATAATTATTATACGGAACTTTTAAAGCTTACTTTGGCTGCAATGTTTTTACGCTTGATTGCTGGACTCTGATAACGGCCGCAAGTGAAGCAGGCCTGCAGTTTGTGCCAGTACTGCCATCGGCGAAGACGTAGCTCTACAGCCAGCTCATCTTAATGACACTAATCGTGAGCGATTACTTAATGTGCGAGCCTCCGAAACATGTAAGAGATCCAAGGATCGACATCGCTCGGCTCTGCTAATACATAATAACAGATCGTTTGCAATCTGCAATTGGATCAGAATTAAAGGCGCCTTATCGTGACAATCTAATGGAAGGTACGGTAACATCTTTACATAGTATGAAACAAAGTCGCTTTTCTTCCTGTCCCTATGTTTGCGTAGATCTTTCAAACCGCGCAACAGACTTTTGTAATAGACAAAGTGATTCAATAGGAAGGTTTACATGTAAAACTAGCTTTTGTCCGCGGCTTCGCACGCGTTACAATTCAATATTTGGATGAGTTTAGATATTCCAAAGTTGGGAGAATTTCACGGTACCTATAGGTTAAGGGGAATTGTTTTAATCAGAATTAAACGCGCCCGAAGCCGCGAGCAAAAGCTAGTAGATAATAATACTATATAACATTTTCTTTTCCGTCGGGCATTCCTGATGTCGAACTCGTTTTAATGTCAATTCGCGTTATGAATGCAATTCATGGTTGTTTGCCACAACTATTGTAAAATTTTACTTTTGTTATCCCTGACAATAGGGCTTTGCATCAGCGATTGCCGAAAGTGCAGCGAGGCGAAAAGTAACGCAATTCAGCTCCGGTTCCCGCAAAGCCCCCAAATGTAGCTTAAACGTCGAATTATAGCACCTATGTAAATATAGTATTAGAACTGGGTAAAACGATTTAAGGTCGCGCTAAAAATAATGACACTTTTGAGAAAATTTATGCAGCGCTTACATACGTGACTCTGTGAGATCGATAGTCGACGATATACTAATGAACGATGAACAGTTTAATAGTAAGCAGCTAGTGCAGTGGTCCAGCTGTAAAAAGTGATAATACATCGTTGATAAAGATAATCACAATATTGGCTCTATACTCACGTACTAGAAGAATTATGTACCAGCTCCAGTTCTTATCTGCCTTTTATAATATCAATTAATGTTAAGTAAAAAACATCGTGAGCCAAATGAAAAAAATTTCACTTTATTCCCCAGGTTCTTATAGTATTTTCCACCTATATTTGTGTGGCCATGTATAGTAATTTATTTAGCATTTTCTTCATAACTTCACATTTATTGATTAATTTAATTTAAGAAATTTTTGTCTCTTGATAAAGAAGGATATAAGACTGAATATAATTTGGACAAATTTGAAGGCAGATTTCTGGCAAAGGACCTCAATCAATGTAGCCGTGTCTATTTGCAATGATCGTGGAATGGCCGCGGGCAGGATGCCACTTGGCTCCGACATCAAAATTCCAAATAGCACAGCGAGTGCTCATTAACGAACTAACTGTTACATATTAAGTAATTATTAAACTAATCCTAATCTTTATCCTCAAATTTAATACGTTTAAATTTCAATGATTAGGTATACCTACTGTTTTTCATTGAAAGTAGCAAATTATCTATAAATGTATCTACGTACATTCCTATGAACTGCCTAGGTCGAAACAATTACAAATACATCGAATCATGTTGACGTCTCTTTGAAGTGCGTATTTACGATTCGCACGTGCGTATTTACGGAGATTCTGTTCTAAAATTTCATTAATAAATATAGAAAAATCATAAGGTATAATTTTCCTCAAAACGAAACAAAGAAAAATCTTAAAAAATATTTTTTGAGTACTTAACACCACATATAAATAAAACGGATTTCAGAAATGCACATCGTTATTATAAAGATGCAAAATACATTTCGTACAAGTTGCGAAAAATCACTCTTAGTAAAGCAAGTCTTGCAATCATAGCTTGAGTATTTTTTCAAATATTATTTTTACCTTAAATCCGTCTGTTTTCGAGGAACGATTTTCCCTCTGTGTAATCAACGCTACAAATGAAATAGTCCCCTAAGATTACTAAACAAAGCACATTAACGTTCTTTCCAACTGCTCTTACTAAGTGTCTTCTTAGATAATGTTAAAAATTGTGATGCAAAGTTTTAAGGGAATTCGTTAAAATCTTTGTCAATCTAGTTTTGCTAAGTTATAATACTGTCCAGGAAAATCTGTATTAAACTCTCATAACAATTTTGAGGATATCTAAACAAAAGGTTGTCGAGTCTGAAGGAACTAATAATATAATGAGACTAATTTAAAAGGAAAGTCTTTTACGTACCACTTGAAAATACAAAATATAATAATTAAACAGTGTGGATATAGTGAAAAATATGAAGCACTGCAAATGGTATCTTTATACATATGTACAATCTGCAAATTGATTTATCTTGTAAATTTGGTGACACTCCTGCAAATAAGATAAATGAGGACGTAGCAAATAGTCCCACGGTGCCAATTAAAGTACATACCTTGTTTTAAACCATCATACCACAAAATACCGTAAAAGGTTAGACAATTTTTAAAAAACTGATATTCGTGTCAAACTATTATACCTAGGTTCCAATATTAATTCTATTTAAAATAAATTACACGGATGTTATCTATGGTCTTAGGCTCTTATCATATACACAAATCTTGGTGCGCCGAGGGCAGCACGCAGTCGAGCAATGCTGTCGTCGCCTGATGTAATTTCTTTTATTACTAGCGCAAACACTTATAAAAGTCCAAAACGCAGGAAAATTCAATTGGCTACTTCCCTTTTTACTTATGACAAAACAGGGTGTACCTCGATATGTCCAAGATAAACTAATACTTTCATTGTTAAGTATATTATTATAAAATGTACTGTAAGTTCAGTAGTTTTAGGACAGAAAAAGTTTAAACATTCCATGTTTCAAAATTATACCGTTAATAATATTTATCTGTTTATTCTATAATAGAAAAATTATTATAGAACGACAATTCTGCCACAGAAGTGAAAAAGATTAACACAGTTAAAGTATAAAAATAGTTTAGGTTACTTTATTGTTTGGAGTGATTACGTTAAACTGGGCATCCAGTAGTGATTAAATAGAAGTGAAGAACACTGCAAATAGTACGTACAAATGAGTGTTTACGAAGCGTTGGCAAAAAGACCGCGCAATTTTGTATTGGAGTGGCCATTACCGTGCCGACTGTGGAAAGACCGTTCGCAATTGCATTCAAAATGTCGCTTTTAATTTTTCAAAATGCAAAGCGTAAATTCGCATTTGCTGGTGGTACGATAACTACCCGCCTAAAAGCTCCAGAGATGCAAGTCGCTCTGCTTTGTTGCTAATACAAAGCATTCCCCCGTACGCGTTCTACATAAACTTTGTCTAGGCGGTGCCGGTGCTGTGTGCATTGTGAAACGTTTTGTTGATGTAATGAGGGACAAAGTAATGCTTATTTCTTTCTCTGTTATCTCCCGGTAGAAAGCTTAAGAGTTATATAGATTTTTTTTCCTATTATAAAATTTACTAAATTAAATATATTGTGTGAAGTCATTTTATAATCGTTGCCTGTGCATGCAATTCACTCTGGTAGGATCAAAAGTATCAGCGTCACTTCGGCCTTTATAGGTACTACTTCATGCCTCCTGATATATTACGAACCGCCACAAACAGACTTTGTGATATTGCTATAATTTATACACGCGCTACTAAATTCAGTGTCAAATGTAATGGTGTAACCTTTCTTGGAATAAAAAATAACTTGGTAATTTTGGTAAAAAAATTCAAAATTGTTGCCTATCATTTTGTCGTAATTTGCATCCCTTTTAAGTGGGTAAAAGTACTAAAAGGAATATTAACAGTAAACAAAAGGCGCTCATTTGAGAGTCGGAGATTCGTCTATTCCTTGATTAAAAGAAAAACGAGTATCAACTAGACGTATCTGAGGAGACGTATTGTGCTTTTATTCGACGTCTCCAGATTAAAAAGTGGGACAGACACAAAGAGAGGCAGGTGGTGGCAGGTAAGCGCGAGGGGGGGGGGGCACGGTACAATGGGTATATGACGCTCGAAGTGTCTCCTGATACTCTACTAGCTGCCTTCTCGTCGGCACGGCCCTGTGTGTCAGCATTAGTATTCAACGGTGAATGATGGGTGTTTCTGTGTGCTCCTCACTTGCAAGATCGTAACATATGTGCTTTTTCGTAGTTAGCCGAGAAACTTGCGAGCCGGATAAGACATGCCAGACTTGCGTTTTAAGATAATGAGTATAAAATCGTGCCTTTCCGTCTCCCAAATATTTTACATCTACCTATATGATAAATATCATTTTATATATAATTTTTGTTCAAATTCGTTCATACAAAATATATAGAATCCTTGATACTATAATTTTGAAATGTTTATGTATAATAACTATGAAGTATTGTATGCTTTCATTTTTGAACTTTACGTTAAAAGGTAGAATATCAAAATAAACCATTCATGAGTAACATTTACACAACCACTGTACGAATTTCATGTGCAAAAGTTTAAGAAATTTGCAAAACGTTACATTTGAAATTATAAAAGTTTGTAAACATTTTTTCAACTTTACAATTTCACTTTGCCAATTTTAACTGGAGTACCGTGGAGAGCGTAAATCGGCCTATATGTAAAGGTATGTTAATCCCGCTCAGTTGTACCGGGTAAGATATGTATGTCCGACTGTAACGGTATACAATATTGACACTAATATAACATATAAAATGACATGTCTGGTAAATCTGACGATGTTTTGCACTGTAGTTTACTAATGCATGTAACTATTTCACTTAGTCAATATATATATACATATTATTTTCCATAAGTTGGTGTTTAATGTTGCAAAGACAGAACCTCTCGATTTCAGTCAGAAATGAACCGAATAAAAAACATATCGGCACTACAGACGATTGAATTACGGTTATATGACGCTAACAGCCTTTAAATCCCGTCCAAATGGATGCCAATAAAAGTTTCTGAACTCCTGGCTTTATTACTACGTTAAAAATGGGTCGGAATTTTGTCTATCTAGGGATAATGTGTTCTTTACATAGCAAATATATAGTAGAGATAGAAATTATGTAGTTCCATCATTTCAAAACGGGTCATTGAAATTAACATTTTGAAACAACATTTTCGAATATTATTTATCACTGTAAACGGCTCCCGTTCATTTATGTTCAGAGAAGTCAATTTGTTCATGGTGGAGAAATAACTTTAAATAAAGTTAACCTGTTTAACAGTACGGCTGACATTTCTTAGGATTATATCTGGGCCATCATTGTACTTAATGATGATTGATTATGATGATTAGGAGGAGATTATGGATAATACATATCTGTGGACACGTATTAGTATGTATTGTAAGTAGTACGTATGTATTTTAATCGGTATTATTATTCTTGTTATTGAATTTTTTATAACTTGTTTAGCATGACAGGTTGTTGAAAAACTATGGAATATAAGTCCCGAAACAACGTGCCACGCTAAAATACAGCAATTAAAAAGGGTTAAGTGCCAGTAAAAACAAAACTAATTAAACACAACACTACGCGCACCGATTGAAACAGAATTGAAAATCACGAGGAGGTAATGGATTTTGTGAAAACAACAAAATGTTAATATTGACAAAGTTTTCCCGAGTAGATAATAAGTATGATATATTTATTTATTTATTTATATATAGGTTTATGATACAAAATGAATTGTTGATAGACCATATTATAGTCGAAAAAAAGTTATTTAATGTAGGCATTAATGTGTCGGGCAAAGGGACTTGTGAAGATTACCCGATACTGGTAATTAGTCTGAATACAGAGTTTTGCAATGTCTTAAGACCGTCCAATGAGCTACTTGCGGCAGGAGTTCTAAGAATTTACGTTACAGCTAACAATGAAGCTGCGTTGGTTCTCGGGCTTCAAGTTTGAACAATTTGGACGTAGCGAGTCACAATGACTACGTATGCCTCATATAAAATGACAAACAAGTTCGCCAGCATACATTGATGTTCGTACAAGTTTAGAAGGGAATGTACATATGTAAGTACGGTCAAAGGAACATTTCTATTCAAGATTTAAATAATCATGGCAATCGAGCGTGTGGCTCACTTAATAGTACATAATTAAGTAAACCAAAATGTTATAAAATTTGTGCATATTGAACCTTTTCATCCACTTTTGGCCTGCCAAGGATAGTAAAACCTAGGTATTTTGTAACACTAATAGTAATATAACCAGAATTAATTGTTTAATTATTTCTTAAGGAAACTATTAGTAGCATGAGTAAATAATTTTATGCCTTAGTAACTTGTGAATTTCACAGTCAATTGTGAGACATTATGATTTCTGTAATGAGAACTTTTTTCTCGTATTTTATCATACTTCACGAGTACAGTGAACCACACAGAAAACCGCACAAGATAGGACAAACAAGTTAGTTAACGAGACAAGTGTTCATTCGTTCTATTTGCAGCGTTGAGGTTCTGCACTTGACTCGGGTTTCGCCTTCGCATACACCTTCTACGTTTCGCCGAGAAGTTATTGCAGTTTCGTGTCGTTGGAACGTCTAAACATATTATTATTGTGGGCTACATTTTACTTCTTATTTTACTGCTTAAGGTTTCTGATAACGCCTCTAGATATTATAACAATACGGGACATAGTTTTGTACTTACGAGTATATTAATCTTTTTCCATTTACATATATACATATATAGATAGAGACTAGTGCAGCATATTCTCGTAAAACGTAGCTTTGCGACCATATTCTAGCCTGCTAACCACGTGCGGCAGTGCACACTTGACGCGTTTTAGAAAACAGTCTAGGTAATTCTAAGGCTCTAGATTTTGGCAATTAGTCTTAAAAACTTACACTATTTTAAAGGCATATGAGATAATGTATAGAAAGAAAGAGTAAAGATTACATTTATCTATGTATCTATATATGTATACACTAGCTTTTACGCGCGGCTTCGCTCGCGTAAAGAAGTATCTTCTTCTTCTTCTTATCTTACATAGTATAAAA
>DWQT01003483.1:0-12455 GCA_018244895.1 Myscelus amystis hages | reverse complement strand
AACATTAAAAACAGACGAAACAAGTATACAAAAAGGCGGTCTTATCGCTTACAGCGATCTCTTCCAGACAACCTTTAATTGTTTATATCTATTTCAATGGACATGACTTAAAAGGCCATATTACGTGCCAAAGATAAAATTATACCCTATTCAATACCAATAGTTTTAATATATTATTAAGTAATATTAATATCTTTAAAGTAATCTGTACACTTTCATCTAGAAGAGCGAGCAGTCCGATGTCATATTTATTACGAGGATAACGAGACTCTTGAGGCGAGAGCGTATTAATCAAAAGCCACGTTGTGTACTTGCACATGGTTACGGTCCGGCAAATAAAAGCGGTACCGGTCTTTATCGATACCTCGCACTAATCAATTAGCCGCGTGGCATAATCGGCGCATTAGGTGTATTGATTTAACGTCGGGAAACCAACAACATTTCAACGTCCACCTCAATGTCTAGGAAACGTTTAGTCTCATTAATCGCACAGCTTGCGGCCCATACAGAACGGTAAGGTTAACGACAGCCCTCCGCGCTACGTCGCGCGTGGGCCCGCCGCGCCGCCCCGCGATCGTCTCGAACGGCGCACGCTATTTTATCATTTATTTTGTCGTCGCAAATGACCGTAACTCGGATTCGACGTGTAGTTAGGTTACCCGCCGCGTGTGTGTGTGTGTGTAGGTACGTCCGAGTCACGTTATGTAGGTAACACACATTTCGCTCGCATGATAAGCGTGCTTAACATTTAAAATATCACGTTTCCCGATAAACTCGGCGTGAAACGTGACATTCGAGAGCGCGTCGCACGCTAAAAGTGGCCCCAGCCTCGCCGACTCGGGCTGCAGCGTCGACGAAGTAGCTCGCAACCGTCACTTCGCCGTCATTAGTGGCGATTTTAAAAATAGACAAAAGAACCGCGGACGATGGAAAATAATACCGAGAATATGTACGTATGTACATTACTCTCGACCGTTCAAGCGACGTTTAAGATAATGGCCTGCGAAACCGTCATTGTGTCGAGTTTATTGCAGTGCGAAAATAATCACGCCGAGAATTCACACTGCGATTGCAATTTTGAGTGGTCGCAATCGTGTGCCTTTTTTAACCTTTGATATAATAAGCTTTCTTTGTTCATATATAAACGTGAGACTTTTTTATACTTTAACTTACTTACTTTTTTATACTTTAACTTCTATGTAAACAAAAATGTTACAGTCAAATTGGACCGTAGATATTGTATAACCATATTTGTGTCCGATAAACATCGCGTATAGGTACGTTGTATATCGTAAATTATCTTGTTCCTTTTGAAATAATCAATATTGACGGAAGCGTGTGGTTCAGGTTCTTTTTAACGCTTATTTGCACTTCGATATTTTACCACTCTCGGCCATTGTGTACAAAGGTAACTGATCACTTCGCGTCTCATACAAAACGTGTCCTTGCCGCTTTAATAAACCTATCACGGCAAGTAAACACATCTGTGAGCGGTGATTTTAACACTTTTCGTCCATACTAATTGACCGTTTCAATGTTCATTTTCCTTTTATTCCGCTCCCGTTCGGTTGGAATTGTTGGGTGAATTCGAAAAAGGAACATCAAAAGTTGATACTGCTTTAGAAAATAATTTTATATGACAGTCGGTATTGACCGTGAAACGCACGTATTATATTTCTCACCTCGCTTAGGCCGTTTACACACAATGCGACACGAAGGTAACCGTAGCGCTGATTCGTTTTTTTTTTCAGTTTTTGTGCTAGAGTCTTGTGCGCGTTTTAATTAAAGCCTGCTAGTGATTGATTGGCTATAGAATATTGTTTGCGATTGATTGCTTTTGAGTCGCGTGGCGCGTTACTGTTTTTATTCACTCTACTGGGTCGACAATCGGAATCATTAATACTTTTTGCGAATCATTAAGCGTTACAAAATATTCTAATTGTACAATTATATGTATTGAACTCGATAAGAGATCTTTCGTATTAGTTACTCAATCACCATCATAGAAACTTATTCTAGACTTTTTGTATTGCCAATAATATTGAATTTACTGTGCTATGCTTTTTAATAATTCATTTAATTATCTTTTACTTTAAAGTTACTATTAAGATGGTAAACGTTTCACTATTATTTTCGGAGGCACTCCTTGGTCTGATTTTTTTTTTCAATCAACTTCGAAATGAACTTGTGAAGTTCATCCGGGTTTTGATTTTTTAAGCACGTAATTTTACGACGTTCGTATTCCAATGCCTTGCGGTAAACATTTTTTTACGATATACGATGCTTTATGGTGTGGCTTTTCGAGAAAAACCACAAAAAAGCTTCTTGTTCCTCTCCCTCCATCTCTTTCAAAACCGACGATGCGTGTACGACTTCCCTTGGTGTTCCCTTGGTGTTCCCTTGGTTGGCATTTCTAAGCAAAGTTGTCTATTTCGAGTTAAATAACCCTTAAATAATATCTGCTGTATTTGAAGACTAGAAAAAAGTTTTCTAATATTTCCGTTTACAAAAACATTTTTATTCTAATAATGAAACGCTTATTTACCAATGATCTAAATATGTATTTTGTACTAGGATAAGGTAATTGGTCTTTATTTTTACCAATGTTTGCACTGATTAAGATTTGTCGCGACGCGAATTAAGCAACGATTAGAATTGCTCGAAATTCGAAATGATTAATTCGAATTCGAATTAACGAACTCAGTTGTCATGGATACCAGATCACTGACCAGTTCCAACGTGCTTCTGGCGTCTGTTCCCACCGGTCAGAGTTTTCACCTCGAGATTGTTCAGAGATGCGAGTGCTTTTCTATCGCTAAATTGATCGCGGCCCGCGTCGGATGCAACACGCGCTGTGTAAAAATTGTACCGCGATAAATCATAACGCAACATTGTAAAGTAAATTTGATCTTTTGGATAAAATAGAACACGCATCTTACGGCTCCCTCGATTGTGATTTGTGAAGAGCAATTTCTTATTACGGTTCATTGACACGCATGCTGTGGCATGCGGGGTGATGTTAGTAATTAATTTGGTCGAGTATGGCTTGGAAATTGCTGGCGGCAGTGGCCAAGCAACCTACACCATACTCCACCATGTTGCTGCAGCGCGGAATAATAGGGACAGTATTGTTACACATACGATCATAATATCTACATATAAATATTAAACCTAGTGAACACTATACATGCGCTATCCACATATCTACGTAAGGAATGCGGATAGCCGGCTACTACATCGGATATTTTCGTCGACACAAAGTTATTTCGGCCCGGCGAATCGTTTTCATTAAATGTTTATTTGCCTTTTGAAAAGGAAAATCATCCTTATTAATGTGTGTTTTTATTCTCGTGCAGTTTCACAGAAACGGACGCTCGGTCGATATAAGTGTTTCTTTGTTTATTTTGAATTTTTGTTCACCGTTTGAATAATTGAAAGGAATGTATCGAGTTCATTTTGTTTTCGTTTACTTTAAAATGACGCCGACGTGTACCGAGTATGTATTTATAGAAAATATTATGCGTCTTTAATAGAACAACCAATCGTATACGCGGTGACTGTTCGCGGGAATGATTTATAGTCCTTCCACGTATGCTATAGATCTTTTTTATCCGATACTTATCTATGGCATAGGTGTGAACTTAAATCGGAACTGTCAGTTGAACGCGAGTGTATCGAAGTCGGTCCCTTTAGGTAATATTGAACGGTTCGATTTTTTGCCGGACCTTGTAACAGATAAATAATGCATTCTGTATCTGTTGCACTGCGTTTTATTTTATTTTATGAAGGCAATGATAAATCCATAGTGAATATTTCCGATTGCGCTTTTATTCCTTCTATTTATTTCCGTTGTCGATAACTACACGATTTAAATATTTAAAGCGACGAATCTGGCATCGCTTATCGTGTGTCGAGTGTTAAGATGATAAATGAAAGTGAAATGGAATATAGAGAGAATTTATTATGAAGTACGAATTTTTTTTTCATGTCCTAATTGTAGACTGAAGCAATGAATAGTTATGGTTATTGCAAAGATAGGATCAAATGTTAGTAATGCATACACTTCTCTGTGATAGCACCGAAATCGAAGCATATCTTTTTTATTTTTAAAATAGACACGATCTCGTTTTAATGAAATAAATCAAAAGTTTAGCTTAGTTACTCTGGAATGGAACTTAGAGTCTCGGATATGTGATCCAAGCCTCCCCTCCTACCCAACATAAGGAACGTAATTAATTGAAATCCAACAGCAGTTTAGTTAAGAAATAAAATGCGATTGCTTTTCGTTAATCCGAAGACGTTAACAGCAATAATATTTTAGTACCAAATTCCCTACGAGATTTCGAGCCACTCATATTTGTTGCTAAAGTATTTTTCATATATGCACTCAAGTTTTATATATTTGCTCGCGAGAGCCGTAAAAGCAAGGTCGAAGGCGTTATTATGCCGGTATATTTTATTTTATTTGGGTTCAGTCACCTCGCGGCGGTCTCGGGCCTCGGGGGATCTAGATCCCTTGCCTCGCTGCGAACTGGAAGTCGGATCTTAATGGTTAAGTTGTAATTCCACTACGTTTATGAATACATTTTACATAGACAACAGCAGTTTAAGGAAATATTTCAATCACCGACGCGATTCCCATCGATTGGTATTATGCAGTGACAGTTTAGTGATTTCGATTTCAGTCTCTAACTCCGGGATTTTTTGGTTCAAATCTTGACGCACACCTCTGGCTTAACGCAATTGTGGAGACATAGAACGAACTTAAGTGCTCATGATAAATGTCTTTTTATTTAGCGGTCAGGCTCTCTAATTGTTAGGATTAAGAAACCAGTCAATGTAATAAATGTCATAAAAATCGCATCCCCCTCGTTTCGCGACTATCGTAGCTCGCAATGCGCGCGGGCCTGTGTACCTACCGATAAGTCCGAGTTTACTATGGGCACACTTGTTACTATGTAGATTGGCCTCGGAGTCTGTTGTTCGCGTTTATGGCGGTCATTCGCGGCCGATTGTGTTGTCTAAACTGTTTCGCTTCTGTGCACGCCGTTATTTTATCTGCGCGTCGCCCACCAGACGCACGGACACTATCATTAGTGTGGAGGAAATAGCACGGAATTATACGAGGTTTACTTACTACGCAGACTTTAAAGAGAATGCATTGTTTCTTTTAAGATGTACCCTTATTCACTTATCCCCGATGACTTTGCTCTAATGTCACGCAACATCTGCCGAAGTTTTCCAAGTAATCTATGACACATTAGCCAAAAGTACGTCGCGTATGGCGTAGCGTCGTTCAGACGCCGAAGTGTTTGACGATGTGTCGTTTCAATTAATTATTGTTTTTTATCATATTTCGAGTGTATTAATTACCTGTTCATGATAGGATATTTACAAGAACTGAACTTGCACTCGATACTTTATGAACATATTGAACGTTACATCTACAATTAGAGAGTGTTATATCTACAATTACGTTAAAAATTGTAAATGTTGAGTGAATGCAGTTTGGGCACTTTATTAAAATGGTAAAGGCTAGTTCAGGTATTTGGAAATGATTATATACAAAGATACAAATTTAATCAAGCAAAAGAAACGCATAATAACCATGTAGTATCTGTTTATACAATGTTGCTGTAAGAATCTCATGTTTGAGTCAACGTCGCGACACACACGGGCGCGACGAGCGACGGGGCGACACGTCAGACTGGCCGCGACTGCGTAGTCACACTGTATTGACGGACCAAACGGAAACCTGACTCAAACTCTGTAAAATAAAACGAAAAGATGCTCACTTTGCTTTCGTAAAAGAAATCAAGTTGAAAATTTCGTTTGATCTTCTGTTAAAAAAAAACATTGATGACATGTTATAACTTGTTTCCCTTCTTTAACGGTAACCCTCTGCCTGTTCAACACCTCACAACGTAAATAAATAAATTAAACACGGTAAAAAAAATTTAAAAGTACATCAAGTACCCGCTTAACAAAATACGGATAAACTGAAAGCCAAAGCTAGAAGTTAACTAAACGCACCGCGGTACGAGTGTGCTCTACCGTAATTACTGACGCACGTCAAGCGCGCGTCAGTGTTCCGTTAACGCATAAAAATGTTTACGTCAGGAAGAAAGCGGTTCCGGTGCAGTGGCGCGCCATTCGAACACCGGCTCGAGTGCCGGACATTTAGGACTCGTAAATATTTATACCGTGAAATAGACAACGTTAAATTTTTATGAGCAACCGTCATTTTATTATGGTTGCCGCGTTCGGAGTGGAGTGAACGGAGTCAATGGTTATGTCAGGGTTGCCGACGAGTAAGGTAGTCGTAAATGAAAACGGATTTATTTCTCGCCAGGTCTGGCATATTGTTGCAAACAGCGATTTAACAATTCTTAACAAATTCTTGTGAAAATTGTTCACTTTTATCCAACGTTAAGCAGCATTCAAAAGGACATGTCTGTATGTACAGTGCCCTCGATAACAATCGGTCAATATGGTCGCAGAAGGCGATGTCCCTATTCTTCTCAACCAATCTTTCATCAAATTTATTACTCACTTTTAGAAACCCAAGTAAAATAATCTACATCGGCTCGTAAAATTACATAACACCAAAAGTCGAGTGAAATAAAATTGTGCATCAAATATTTTACACGAGAGTGATTAAAATTCTGGAACAGGAGAAACTCTCATTAAGCTTTAACGACTAGAATCCGCAGCGCAGAAAAAAAGTAGTTAGCGGTTATGTATATACATATATGTATACAGATGAATATTTATGTGCAGCGGGTCGACGACATCTGAAGGATCGCTCGTCGGCCGCCGAGGACCGCAGTAATGAGGATCAGGCGTATGAATGAATGGGTTCCATGTCGATGAATAATTTCCATGGCGGGAACGAGGGAGGAAATGTTGGAAATAATTTGCCGAGATTGAAAGGGTACCGACTTTTCATCTCATTAAAAGGATTGAAAAGTCTCGAGAGTGCAAAACGACTGCTGGAGCAATGTTGGGGATTTGAAAAGTGCTCCATGCTCGTAAACTTTACAATACGGAATGAATACATTAAGTACACTTTAATCGCTACTGTTTAAAATAGGATAATCAAAAGAACCACGTCGGTACCATAGCCGGTGAAAATCCTTAGTCTCTGGCGATCTCACGGGGGGCCCTGAACACCAGTAGAGAAATATATAGCACTAGTATACAACGTAACAGTTTAAATCTGTTTACATTTGCATCAATTTTACATTATCTCTATTTCCTACTTCTATAGTAATAAAAACGTAATTTACTTACTACAATTAAATTTATCTCATACTACTGCTCATTAAAATTTATGCAACTTTACGGATTGAGTCCGATCCGTGTTGAATGAAATGTTGTATTGCAGGTTTATGAAAAGAGTTACTATTATTCCTAGTATAATTTACTTTGTAAAATTGAAGAGTTATTGTTTATTTGTTATTATACTATTTTGATTGTACTTTATCTAATTAGTCAACCGGTACTTTTAATTATTGTTTTTATTGTTTGACCGCCTATATCCACACATTTGACAAAACCACTTACGTACAAATATTTTTCGAGAATTGTAGAATGTCTCAAATAATTATGTAATACTATTAGCTTTTGCTGCCGTCTTCAGCTTTCCTCGTGGAACTTTAGGTATATTTAGTGATATTCTATCTCTCACTAACCCACTATGTGTAGGTAGGTACAATTTTGTAAATTAATTATATGAGAATAAATAATTTACACATACTAAATATTAGTAAGTGGTTCTGAATGATCATCAAAATTATCATCAATCGACATTTTCCATCCTCCATTGCTGTTCATAGGCATACCCCAAGGCGCTCCACTGGGCGCGGTGTTTCTTTTACATAAGTCTGATACGTATTCGTAATGCGCCTCAGTGTTCTTACATTGAGCAGTAAATATTTCGGAATCCAGATAAAGTGCAGTCTCGTTTCAGCCAACATTATTAGCCGTGTTCCAACCTTGTTTTACATAATTATTGTAAATTCATGTAGAAAGGTAGTTGTCAACGATCAAATCGTAAAGTGTGGTAGCATAATGGTCCATGTTACTTTCTCATTGAATAATCAGGGATATTTGAATACTCCAGCGCCGAGACAGCGGTGTTTTATGATTTTGTTACATATGCATTTTAATTATGGTTCAACTTCTGATACGTACATTGTAAGTAATAATATTACTGTTTATAGTTCCTTTTTACTATACAATGAGCAAATTCGGCGATAAATGTCTTAATCGGATTGTGAATTATACGTTTTTACTTATTTGGATTTACCAGGTTTTTTTTTAATTAGCCTATATGTTAACTATGTATGTATTTTATGACGAAAACACACTCATTATCGCGTAATGCCTTCCTGATAATATTATGTAAGACATTCGCATTTATTATCAGCTTCTTATGTCGCCATTAATTAAAGACAAAACCGCGTTACCATCCCGCTCAATAGAACTGTTAGCATATTATTAAATTACTCGTTGTGGCCGGTAGCAATTCAATTACTTGATTCCTCGCGCAATCCTCGCCTTTACGCTTCAAGGATTTGGCTCATAATTGAGTGTCGGGATAAATTGCTTCCAGCTCCATACCTCGATCGATCTTTAATAACCTAGCAATAGGCTAATGGCTTGACCCGAGCGCGCGTAAGTATCGCCCGCTGTCGTCGCGTGTGATTTACGATACGCACTGTGTATGAACCGGGTAAACGGTATCAAACGCTGATTGCATCGAACTGGTTCCGCAGACATTTCTGCGTCAAACAGATCGTCGATGACGTCGTCCGCTTTGACGGCGCGTCGGCGGCGAAATTGGCTTTAATGTGGAAATGCAGTCCAGATACGTCATTGGAGTGACTCTATAGAGATGCGAATGTACGACGTCGCGCTTCGAGATATCGTCCTGACATTTACTGCTAGGAATATTTCCATATTAAACCATTCATTTCGAGCTCAACTTGTCACGAGCCCGTTTAACTCGCTCACCGTGTAATCCGAATTGATGCTGAATGGGTCCGCAGCGAACTATGCCGTTGAATAGGATCGGTATGGTTTCATTTTATTCTTATAGATTTTAGTCGATTCGCAGTGCTAATAATGAACATATTGAGATTCTTAGATTAGTAAATACGTCAAACAATATCCATATGCCCACCTTAAAAAGCAACTCTTGTTAATCAGAATATCAAATGACGTACAAGACCCGAAACTACGTATTTAAGGGTAACCTTACAAGGCCGGAAGATGGGTAGCGCGGACGGCAAATCTGGTTACGGCTGGCGTACGGAGTCGGTCCGTCGGTAATCTCGGTAATACGATAGCTCGGTAATGTGCCTTTAGAGCGTACGGCTTCACGCCGCACATTGTAATGAATCACATACACGTGTTATGGCGTCGGCGATCCTATCTACAACCCCAAACATGTCAGGAAGAAGTTAAAAGTATTAAAAAGTGTGAAAATATGTCCTTTAAAAAAGACCCGTAAAATCATTCAGTTGAAGACTACAAAAATTCAAATATGTATATGTATAATATGTATATGTATATGTCGAAAAAAGAATGGAGATTAATTTGAAACGAATACAATTTATACGTTTGGATTGTGACGTGTGTTTTTGCTTATTATAAATATTTACCCGTAGCTTTAAGTTGCAAGTTATTTGCGGAATTGGCGCTCTTCACCGTTGTAATCGGACAGGTTGGGACAGGGCGTGGGCAGGCCGCTCGTAATCAACTGTGTGTAACGACCACTTCTCGCTGTCCTGTTACGCATCGGACGGCGTCGTGATTGCCTTGATGGTTCCGTGCAGAGACTCCCCGGTGAACTGTGAAGTGCGGACTTCAGATTGAGAGATTTGTTTGTTTATTTATGCACTGTTCTGTAGCCAATTCATACGCGGGTAATTGTTAAATAGATTTTTAGTAAGAAGGAAATGAAACCCATTCCCGAGCACGGGAAAATAGATTTTAAGCAGCGAAAGTATATAAGTACAAAAATAGTTGGTTTAATTTATTTATTTATTTATTTATTTATTCTTTAATGTACACCCTTATAAAATAAAAGTTACACAAGGCGAACTTAATGCCTAATGGCATAATGTGGATGTTTCTTTATTACAATATTAATCTACTGGAATTTTGATAAGGTCATGCCATTATAGTCCCATTTTGATCAAATCAATATCTAACATGCTTGCTAAGCTTAGCTAGTTAATTGTTTCAGGCGTTAATTTGCGGTAACTGTTACGTTGTGAAGTAGTGTTAGAAGTAGAGTTTAGTATTAGATATTCAACCTTTTCCAATTTATAATTGAGCCCTATCTAATGCTTTAAAATTGAACGTTTCTTCGCATATAAATCCACACCGAACAGCCACGCCATTGACAGAACAGAAGAGCGGTTACGATACTCGCATTTCTGGTTTCTATTTGCAAGTTATTTTTACCGCCGTGGGTGTCGGGCCGTGTTCGCTGAGATTACACGGCGAGAGTTATGTTTCCGTTTAGAGCTGACCATTCAAACGAATCGATATGGAAAAACGTATTATGTTAAACTATCATGAATCGCCCGCGATCGCTGTTCCTATCGACAGCGTTTCGATTTTTAACTCCTGCGGCTCCCGTGTCTCGTAAAATAGGCTTGTTATCGCAATTCTAATGTCTTACAATTTACGAACGTCTATTTTTAGTCTGCGGTGAATGTAATTTGCATAGATAAATAATATCACCATCCTCTATACGTGTGCGTAACATTAGCGCCGCCTGGCGTTCCAAATACGAAATATCAATTGCAAATGGCAACATGGTAATAATCACTATGAATGTATTTTAAATGGGTAAATGAGGAGTTTGTGGCACTTAATAAATTACCTCACACCTAAGCTCGGAAGAAATGACAACGTAGCATCCTATATACATAGATGTAGTTCATCTATATGTACATATGTGTATATAGGGTATTTTATACCCAGACACTATCACTATCACAGTCACTATCGTCATACAAATATTTGTCTGAAATGAGAATCGAATTCCAAATCCCGGGCTCAGCTCTCAAAATCGTTAACCCCTAACGGTCTACATTATGTATGAAATTGAGTATTGAATCTTCACTATGTTACATGAAGTCTACCAGTCCGCACTTAGTCGGTGTGGTAGTCTATGGCCTGAATTCCTCTCACTATGAGAGTAGACCTGGTCCAGAAAATAAAATATGATACATTGTTCTTATATGTATGTTTGTTGTTGTTTTCCAGCCTCCGCCGGTCGTTCATCCGCCGCCCGTGGTCTACTCCCCGCCCGTGGTCCACTCCCCGCCCGTGGTCCACTCGCCGCCCGTGGTCCACTCCCCGCCCGTGGTCCACGCCGCGCCGACCGCCGCCACCGCGCCGCAGAGCCAGCACTGCGCGGCGCCGCGCACTCTCGTCATCCAGCGGCCGGACGCGCGGCACGGCTTCGGCTTCACGCTTAGACACCTGGTCGTGTACCCGCCGGAGTCGCTGCAGGTCGGTACATCGTCCAAGTATTCCATGTTAGATACAGCAAGACGGCACTGAGACTACGTGCCGTTATGAAGTTCGATCAGTCTAGAGACATTTGGAGAAATAACTCTGTATGAGTATTCTACTTCCTCTGTCATCTGACTCGCACCTGTTTTAGTAAAAATTCAATCAGGGATCAAATATACGGAAACGCTCAAGGTTACCGTTGTGGTATTCCAGGAGCTGTACGAGGATGCGCGCCACCTGGCCGTGGGCGCAGTGGGCGCGCCAATGGACACGATCTTCGTGAGGTCGGTGCGGCCGGGCGGGCCGGCGGCGGCGGCGGGGCTGCGCGCCGGCGACCGCGTGCTCGCCGTCAACGGGGAGCCGGTGGCGTGCGGCCGCTCGCGGGCGCCGTACGCGCGCGTCGTGCAGCTGGCGCAGCGGGAGCCCAGGACGCTCAAGCTGACCGTCGTGCCCAGAGATCACGATTTGCTGCAGAGGGTCAGTAGTCTTCCGCCCCCATGATGATATAACCTATAGGAAAATGTTCAAATTTTCTGATAGTTTCCGTTTTATCTGATAAGAAACAGTCAGAGGCCAATAGCTATAGGTTTTTTCGTGTGCGAATAGTCAAATTTGCAGAACATACGTCAAACCAAGAACGAAGTTAGTCAATTTTCAAGCAAGTTCGTATGAAAAAATCCGCAAGAGGTTCAAGAGAGCTTTCCACTTCGGTTGTCGTGTCTAGGCAACTTCCAGTTCTCCTAGACGCCACAGTTTAATGTATAAAATGTCGGTTCCAGTACTTCAGTGAAGCGGCATACAATCCAGAGACGAACCAGCGGCCGCTCGAGATGCCGGCGCCGGTGGCGGCGGGCGAGGCCGGCGAGGCCGGCGAGGCGGGCGAGGCGGGCGACGAGCCGGAGGCGGACGAGGCGGAG
>DWQT01003482.1:0-12455 GCA_018244895.1 Myscelus amystis hages | reverse complement strand
CATAAGCAATATACCTGGGGTAACATTTTTATTTACTGGTTCAACAATAACAATGGCGATTGGTAGGGATAAGAAGCTAGCGACGCGCGTAATGAGTCCGCCGAGCTACGCGGCGCCTGGGCCGGCGCGCGCGCCCTCCGCCGCCGGCAGTCCGCGCTCCGCCAGCCGCAGCCCCTCGCCCGCCGCCGAGAGCATCCAGTTCATCACATCCTTCGGCCCCGACGAAGACAAGTCTCGTAAGTAACACAATAGATTAGCAATCACTCCAGCGTCTTTATATTATTGTTTGAATCCGTAAACTACTCTAGGATACTCGATTGTTTCTGAATCCTCAATCTTTGTTTCCCGAACCACATAATCATTTTCTGTTATTTATATAATGTACATGATTCCAATTTGTTATTTTTTTTCATTGATACTTACTTACTTTTGTTCACTATTCATTTTAAATTGTAAATGTCACCAAACAATAATGATATGTGTCTATTAGATAGTTTGATGAGACATACAGAAATAAATGTATTAATGGTAAATTCTTATGAATCGCCACATACACTGATCTGTCTGCTGCCGAACGGAAGAAAGTCCCCAACACTAGTGATCACATTAAGGCTGTAGAGTGCTCCGTACTAGCAACATTTGGTTCAAACAGCTGTTTCTTGATACTCTATGAATATCTTGATTGTTTATTGATTAAAAAGTTGGTTATTTCGTTAGAATGTTTTCTTCAGTGATTCAATAAAAATACCTGATTTTGTAGTAATTTTTCTTAACATTAAATTCAATAATGAGGTTCATCAGTCATTATTTTTAATCTATGCCATAGTATATTCATCACTTACGTTATAAATACCCCATTGAGAGAAGGCCAAGTCAAATTACATTCAATAGTTGCATATGCTGGTATAGCTTTTGTCTGTTTATGAGTAACAACAATAACTTTGTAACAATACAATATACATGCATTGCCAAAATATAGTATGTAATTGGATATAGTTGTACAATTGAATTGAATAGAAATCCATGTAATTACACTTCTAGTCATGTCATTGTTTTCCTATATTTGAATAATTCAACATGTTGCATTCTTACATGACAAAGGTACATTTAGGTCGATATAAGGTGCATAATACTAAAAAATGATTGATTTAACAGCCACACCCCAGAAGCCCTTGTACGCTGATAAGGTGAAACTGAACTTGAAAAAGAAGATATTGTACTCTGACGCTGTACAAAAACAGAAGCCTAGGTATCATTTGCTCTTATTTATTTTTCATCGCCATTTTGGGGTCACTGCATTCTCATTCTATCTGATCGACATCTGGTGTGCACACACTCTGCTCATCTGCTTTCCGCATTGGGATAAGCTCTGGTTAACAAAAACAACATTTTACTGTATTCTAAAGTTGTATGTATTGGTTAAACTTAACGACACAGCTTTTTTCACATTAGTTTACGGCGAAAGGCATCCAAATAGTTAAGTATGTTAGATTAATTCATTTAATTATTTGTCTAAGAGGACTACTTTCTGTTATACTTAAAAATTAATTTTGTTTCATTCAAAATATTGTCGTTAATAATTGATATTGTATCATAATTATCATGAAAGTTAACAATTATTTCAATTTCTTTATATATTATATGTACCTAATATTTGTGGGGTCTTCCTAGATGATCATATTCGGAGCATCTTTTCTCTCTTTCTCTTTGATGCATTTACTGCTTGGTGATGGTTTTAATAATAATACTAATCTTTGATAGTATATACCATTATATAAATCATTTGCTTAGCTTCTTAATTCGAAACATATATGAAAGCAAAATACCAAAATAATTAGTGCTTCTGTTATTTTAATCTGGGTCTTAATTTCAAAACTCATACTTAGACTTTCTTGACAAAGTATCTATATGTATTAATAATCATCGTGTAACTTCCTCTTCTTAGAGTTTCGTTTCCTGTTTTTATTTGTTACATTAATAATATGCATATATTAAATTGACCGTGTTAGTTTTTTTCTTTAAACTTGAAACAATTTCAATACTGTATTCTCTAAATTACAGATCGAACTCCATGGATAAACTGCGTCATCCGATAGGGCCTCGGTTGCCCAGTTCGAGGTCAAGATCGAGATCCAAATCGAAAGGGAAGTCGTACTCCCGGTCAAGGTCGCGGTCGCGGTCGCCGTCCCGCTTCCGCTCCCGCTCCCGCTCGCGCTCGTCGCGCTCCCGTTCACGCTCGTCCAGCCCGTACCGCCGGTCGACGTCGAGGTCGCGCAACCTCCGGGGCAGGAGGTCGAGAAGTCCTTCCAAGTTTGTATCCTTATCTTTACTACATAGTATCAAAGAAAGTCGCTTCCTCTGTCCCTATATCCCTTTGTATGCTTAAATCTTTAAAACTACCCAACGGATTTTGATGCGGTTTTTCTTAATAAATAAAGTGATTGAAGAGAAAGGTTTATACGTATAATACGTTTACTGGTTTTCTGTAGTGTATTCAGTATCAGCATTGGATCCGTGCGAAGCCGGGGTGGGTCACTAGTTGCATAGTATAAAACAAAGTCGCTTTCTTTTCCTGTCCCTATGTATGCGTAGATCTTTAAAACTACACAACGGATTTTGATGCGGTTTTTTAATAGATAGAGTGAAACAAGGGGAAGGTTTGTATGTATAATAACACCCGTTATTAAATATAGTCATATAGTAATGAATTAACGCGCGCGAAGCCGCGGGCAAAAGCTAGTATACTTATAAATCACGAGTATAATTATTATATATTTAAAACGTTACGAAACCTATTAATATCGTCTGCAGCAAACAAGAATTATCACAGTCATCTTTATAAAGTCGTTACACGTTATTATAAAACGGAAACAGTGAACAGAGTTATACGGTTATCCGCGAGAATGCGTGGGAGCAGCCGCCATACAGTCTAGCGGACTTCAGTTGCTCCGTGTCGAACGCGTTTATAAATAATTCTAGAACAACTTTTCCTTTATAAATCGTATAAATCGTTGAACCAGCCTGTTACTAACAGTAACAGTTATAAACCATTCCGTGCCGAGATTACGTTGAAGACAAATCGTTTCGTACGTAAATAATTGTCTTAGCTATGTCTGGTTAAATTAAAACTCAAGATATGCTAAAAACCTAATGGATTTTTCATGTAGGTGTATTTAATGGACAGTATCAGTTGGATTCGTTGGTCAAACATTTACCGACTATCGATCGAGTTGTGCATTAAATATATCGAGTAACCACAGCGGCAGTTTAATCACTAATCACTATTATCCTTAATATACGCTTACTGATATAAATCGCAATGAGTTTATATTGAAAGCTATGGAAAAATATAAATAAAGATGCTGTTCGTATAATCTTGACAAGTACCTATTCACTGGGAGCCAATCGCAATCTATTTGTTCGTGTTACATTCTTTCTCATATTGTTTGGATTTCTTTTAATAATGAACATTGCAAGACATTAATGCTTTCTTTGCATAGTATTCGCGCTTTAAAGCAAATATTAATATCGAGTTAAATCGCGGCTTGGTGGCTCTAAGACCAAAATCTAACTCCGCTGTTAACCAGGACCTGGTAATATGGTAGTGTCTTTAAAGTATTTTAAAACAAAAAATGAACACAAAGTTTGAAGTAACTTAATTGCAGTCTATATCGAAAGTATCGACTTTGAGATCTAGAATCGATTAATTATCCAAAGTACAAAATTAAAACGTGGCCTTATTTTAAGCCTGATATATATGTATGTTGGCGAATAAACACTAAAACACACATTTACCAAGTCTTGAAATGTAATAATAATGAGTAACATGTATCCGTGTTCGCGGTAGACGGACGAGCCCACAATGAGGTCAGCCTTGAAGAACGAGAGATGGTACCTAGCAAATGTGAGATAGTACTTGCTTATCTAAGGACGAGGCGTCTCGGGTCGCATGGAAACACTAGACTTAGCGGCGCGACTTCTAATGCAAATTCTACGAAACATTCTTCATATTATCTACTTGGTGAAGGACAATGCACATTGATTTGTTTGCACAGGCTTGGCGCTAGGAAAATATTGATAAAGTAGTGTATGCGTTTTGGAAATATAGAAAAAGATAAGTAGGTACATACGAGTATGTCGATAGAATTTGTTGGAAGAGCTCACTTTCATATAAATATATCGTTTTTCGTATTTCTTAATTGTTTTAATATTCTATTTTTGCGTATGGGTTTTCTCTCATAATGAGATTTAAGACTAGTACATATAATAAACCAGACTATTTAATTTTTAAGACATGATTATGTAATTCTAGTTGCAGAATAGTTTTTCATTTTAATATATATATATAGTTTCCAAATGAACAAATTCTTACTTTTAAATTGTAATATTAAAGCGAAGCCCATAATATATTCTTTGATATTCAAAACAAACTCTTACTTACTGCTTTCACTGCAAAATAGGTAGCTTACGAAGAATTAAAAACAATATAAATGCACGTGTGCCGTGATTCATTCGTTTACGATTTTAAATTGAATGGCTCTGATTCATACACAGGAAGTAACACATGAGATTTGTATTTCATTAAAATGGCAATTAATTAATGAGAATTAAAAGATATCAATTGTTTTGTTTATCATAATATATCCAAATTATACAATCTGCTCTCACACGTGCAGCTGTTAGCAACATGGCAGAATAATGATAACGTTAGCTAGCTAACATGTAGGTAATTGGCGAAAAGGATTGTTTGTCTATATCAACGTGACATTCCTGACTTTCACTGCACAGTAAAAAAATATATAGGGTGCGTAGTTGGCAACATTGCGCAAATTAATCATATAAATGCCCATTCAATTCATTCAATGAAATCTATGAAACTTTTGAATGCATTGAATAATGACCATAGTTTTATCTCGTAAATACCATTTTCGCTACCGTTCAGAATGAAAACAAACAATTTATCTTTTTTATGTTACTTACAAACTTCTTTTAATTAACTACTAAACAAACAGACATGCTAATGAATACCAAAGTGTAAAGTATCATTTATTTACTCGTATCTCTCTGATCACATTTCGTATTAGACGAACCGGCGATATCGCAGTGTTTGTTGTGGTGTAACAAATTAAGCATTTTATTCATTCAGCCTTACTTTTTAGTTTAATAAGGCCAGGCTTAATCATAATTCTGTATTCTAAGTGCTGTGTTTATAATGTTCAATATTACGAGTAAACACAGACCACATGTCACCAATTGGCGAGAACGCTTTCCTTCGTATTTTATCTGCGGCGACGAGAAAGTAACCGCCGTTTAAATACAAACAACCATTGTTTATGTAGGCCACTTGAAGATGTCCGGTAATGGCGTTTCATTTGTTTGTTCCTGTCTCGCGTACTTGCCTACATTTTTGTATGGACATTAATGTGATGTATAACTGATGTGCGAACACCAATTTCCGTGACAAGAAGAGAAAATGAATTAATCAGTTGCGTTCCATTTCCATATATTAGCACATATCATGTTTATGAGCGCAGATTACATTAATCTGCTCGTCTCCGTTTTCTATCAGTCTTGGAATTTGTTTCATCGTTCTTGTAAACTGGCTAGCCGAGGTGATGCTATAAATTAGGCTTTACGCCAAAGAAAAAAATCACAAAGTACTAAACGGAAAAACGAAATTATCGTTGTATGGAGTGTCGATTTGTTTATAGCTTGTTAACTGAGCGACGCCCTACTCCAGCGTTTGTTCAGCCGAAATGTTAATCTGTAGTCATTTCCTAATAGACAGAATTCATTGACGTTGCGTGGGTAGGATGGCCCTACCTTGGGGTCGTGGGCGCATAGGTCAAATAAGTAAATAGGCAGTCGTGACTGATGGCTGACTTCGTTAAGTTACGAGTTCCCCGACCTGTTGGCAAAAATTTATTTTTATAGTTATTAGTACCAGTGTTTAGTACCAATCACGATTTTGTTCCTGGAATCTGTACAAAAATTGTTTATTTGTAATTTTTTTATAATACGCTGATAGATAATATTTCCACGTTATTAATATTATTAAAAGATATAGATTTTTTTATTTGTTTATATTGTCTACCTAATATGTAGCAAAGAAGATATTTTATACTAAAATTATTTAGCTGTAAATTTGATTTTAGTAAGGTGAATTTATTCGGAATATTGCTTTATATTTTTACAAATTTCATTTTCTGTGAAATGAGTTTAGGCAAATTTTTATAATGTAACTCTTAAGTACATTAACACGTAGTCTCAGGAGATACGATCATAAGCACGTTTAACGATTTTTATCCACACTAACACATTCATGCGATTTCCGGAATGTATAATGTAAGATCCAAAAAATTGTTATAAAAATATGTTAATTAATTCAGCAGTAATATTATTATAATAAAATAATATGCAGATACGCTAAAGAATATAACAAAATCAATTGACTAAAGCTACTCGGATTTTCTTGTTTAAGAACATGAGAAGGCAACTGACTAACTTAATAAAAGTAATGTAAAACAATGTTGTAAAAAGTGAAACGGTAATTTTTTAACATCACTCCTTAAAGTTAGTTCGAAATTTAAAACACTTCTTGACAGAATGTCTTTTTTATCAATGACCAAGCGATGGAAACGTCAAAAGTCCATTCCCCGATGCGTTTTCTAAAAATAAAAGATACCTTCCGGACAAATTAATGTCTTAAGTCGACTTTCAACGGGACACGTAACGGGACAGAATTTATTATTAAGATTTAGTCGAAGCTTAACGATACAATCGGAACTTCTGTTAGAGGAACATGTTTGAGTACATTTATATTGCATGAGTCTGATAAGTTTCTCATATTGATAGGGAACTTTTGTAGACAATAAATGTGTTCACTACTCAATTATTTACAAGCTGTTATATTTTTTGCAATTGGCAAAACTGCTCGTATCCATTACTAGCACGCAAACATTGTTTTAGTGCTAACTGATGGATTATGAGTAAATATAATAACATAGGATTGAAATATTAATAGAGGATTTATTATGTGAACAGTAAATACATAGTGCTATAAAGAATACGAGATGACAACCGAACGAAAAAGACAAGAGAGTAAATAAAATAATCATAGACAAGTAGAGCTACGCAATACATTGTTTAGTTTATACCTGCCTGTATCTATACAGTTCCAACAAGTAGCGATAAACATTGTTTACGGGTTAAGTTGTCTATCTTCAATTGTTGTATTACTTATAGAGTTCTGCTTATCTGTAAATGGTGGGTAGCTTAAGAAAGCCCTTCGAGGCGCGGAAAGTTTCTAGAACATTCACTACTATCAATCAAGTATCTAAGGGTGCGTACAGCGTTGCTTAATAACGAATCGTTCTCAATTTGTCATTGCTTGGAGATTTTTTATTGAACAAAATAATAGTAACATTGGAACGAAGTTCCTTGTCGCGCGCTGCGAAGGAGGCTCGACGGAAAAACTTCAGACGAAAAATTCTGACGGAAGTTGTCCGACTTACTAGTGTTGCCAATTAAAAGAAATAATGTTTTATTACAATTCCTTCACTGATTTATCGAAAGGAACTTCGTTCCATCCGGGTGTTTTTCTTTTATCATAAAGATACCTCATATAGGTCCGGCCCAGTCTTATTCAGCAATGGTTCACCGCTTAATTTCGCACGATATTACGAAACGAAATCAAATTTAACGCCGAAAACCGCAGTTAAAGCGAGCCCGACAAACATACATAATTGATAACTGAATACCTATTAATAGGCTTTACAGTTACTGCAATGACAATTAACGTGAAGTATTTTATATTATGTAATTAGTTTTCTACATATTAAATTTGTTGTGTTATTGTTAATGTTGGATGGATTTCGTGTTTGTTTTGAATGATATTTGGTTGGTATAAATTGCGTGCGTTTAAATGACTGGCATGGCAGGTAAGCATTTTTCGGTAATTTTAAAATAAAAATATTTCAGTACATTTTTAAGAAACGACTAAAATTGCAGAAGAGTGTTCAAAAAAGACTGTAATAACACCTAACCGCCCGCATTGCATCCGACTCTGTGGTTGAGAGATTACACGCTTTATCTCTTAAAGCTTCCAGCTGGCAAACGGAGTAAAAAAACCCCAAGAAGATGAAGCACGACTTTAAACCGCTTTGATACAAAGTCCGTTCCGTTATTAACAAGCGGTTTTAAATTACAAATTGAATCACTTCTGCAACAGCCTGTATATCAGGCACTGGGAGCACTTTGATATAGCCTGTAAATAAGTTAAGAACTCCTAAATGTGAACTTTTGAAATAGCTTTCATTTACATTAATACTTTATGCCTAAATTCTATTATACATTTAACCATTTAAAATATTTTTTTTATACATGAATATTGAATTATAATTTAATTTAAATATTTTTAGTATAATTTAATATTTAATTATAATTTAAGTTAATATTTAATTTAAAATTTAAAATAACATAAAGATATTAGCGAATTGTTAAATATGGTTAATAAACGTGCTTACAAGTCAATTTATTCACCGCGTTGTTCAATTGATCGCGAAACCGATTTGCAGTTAACATTGTCACCGGTAAGTGCACAAGCGCCCGAGGGGTTCCCGGTAACGTCGTTATTTAGTACAATTTAGAGAATTAGCCCGATAAATAAATGTGTTTGAATTACAGTTTTCGTAGCGGGCTGCGCGCGCCGCGGTCGCGAATTCGGCCCCGTAAGAGACGAACTCCAGTGTTCGCACGCCAGCCGGGAGAGCGGTACGCCCGCGCGCCTGCCTCCCGAACGGATGCCCGCGTAACCGGTGACAGTTCAGTGAGATACGAGTATCAGTGCTGTGTTGTGTTGTGTAGTGATACGTATATTAGGTAAGTTGTTGTATATAATGTTATTGTTATAGTTATCCCATATAGAGTTCGCGGAAGTATTGTATGTTTAGTTTTCACACGGTTATTGGGACCTTTAAAATGTAATGCAATACGTAAGCAGATTCTTGTTTTAAATTTGATAATTGTTATAAATCAGTTATCCAATACGAATATATTGTAATTAAGATTTGTTTACAATTTTTCTTTACTTTGGCGATTGTTATGTTGGAGTGTTGAATGAAATTTTACTGTTAATCGAATAATAGTCGATGAAATAAATATTGATTGACCGTTAATGTAAAAAAACCCGAAGTCTTAACGACAAAGGTAACTAAATAAACTTTAAGATTGCTAAGTATTTTGGAGATTTTTATATAGTCGTTTGAGATTATTTTGTGAGTAAAAAATATATACTCATACTTTTGAATACTATTTCTGTGTATTAATGCGATATTTGAAATGGTGTTTTTTTAAAAAGAATCGAAAAGCTGCTCACATTTTGTCCTTGAGGAAGCTTAAGCATCTCTTAATGTTATTAAAAGTAATAATGTACGTACATCATTGTGCGTATGAATAATACAGTGTTATCATTTCCATCTAATCGGAAATAGCCTTCGTGCACAAGCCACATCAAAGGCTGTTCATTTGTCTTAAGATATAAATGATATATTACATACTAGTTAGAGTCCGCGATTTCACTCCCGCTCAAATTGGACTACAAAAAATTATAATAATATACATTCATTTCTTTATTAAACCAAGAGCGAAAATTCCAAACCGATGAATTTTCTTACAATCTTTCTACCTCTATTTTAACCGCTTAGGGGTTGAATGTCCAAAATTTCGCCTTGGGGCTGACTTACACAATGTAAAAAAGTTATCTGCAAAATTTCATGATTTTGGGTTACGGCTGTGAATTAAAGAATCAGTTGGTCACTTAATTAGAAGTGTGCGTTAGTCAGTAAACTTTTTCTCATACGAATATAAAAACTTTATAGTATAAAGTCAGTTTCATTGACTCTAAGGAATTTATTGTTTCTGTATATTTGTTCTTTATTGTTATTTACAAAGGATGGAATTAAAGCATTTTCTACAATGAAATCGGTAAGAAATTGCGCCAAAGGGATTTAATACTTATCCTCTTTCTATGCTTGTACAACTTCATAATAATAATTTCCAGAGTTCTTTGAGTACAATCGAGGTCTTAATATGCCATGTAACCCGACAATTCCCTGGAAAGGCAGGGTTTGAGGATTTTTATTCGGTTGCCAGAAAAAGATAGCATTCGAATTAATAGATCAGATCGCACACAGCACATTGATGTAGTACCAAGAATGCCTTAGTAATAAAAGTAATTCTTCTGATTGAGAGTGATTGCTTCCTTATAAAATAATGTTATTGTTTGTGAAACATAATAAACAGCATTGAATACAAAATTTTCCAATTCCAGAATAGCACTGGATATAGAATGTCTGTGTGAAAATGTTGTAAATCCAAGAATTTTTAATTATACAAAAATATTACACCATTCACACTAAACTTACTAAAAGTCCTATTCGTGCACTCGTGTTACTAATAAATAGGTAGCAACTAATATTATTAGCAACTTTTATCGGCTGAAGCAATTTACACTATCAATGGGTGCAGTCATGCTGCATGTGAATGCAGCACGATCATTTACTTTTAAAGAAAACACAATTGACTACACTCGATAATTCCAGAATTAGTAGTGTATTGTTAAAATCGGTCTAAATTTAACAGCAAAACCATATACGTTACTGTCAAAATTATCCCTGCGTCCAATTTTATCCTCGCCTCCAAACCACGTGCCGTGAGTCTTCATAAAAAAATCTTTTACTTGACACCCAGTTCCCTCGTAACTTGGCAGACGCTGATACTTAAATTCGTGTTCATATTCACTTCTACGTCGTGTCTTGTCTTCACTAAAGTAGCGCTGAAGTTGTGTTTAGATTCGAAGAAACGTTCTATCTCGCTGCGTCTTTATTGATTATACCAAGATGGTCAATGTATTTTACTTCTGGCGAAATTTCAAGGAATCCATCAGACTGGAGTGTAGTGAAGTGATCAATTTCTTTAATATACTGCTCGAAAATGACCCGTAATATTTATTCGTTTATTAATTACGTAATTAATTACATCGAATATGTTTTCCTTGAATTCTAGGATAAAATGTGAATAGAAAAATTTGGTAAATCAATTTAGTTACCCGCATTAATTCCGATGACGTGGGGATTTCCTTGATGTCAATGATTTTGCCGTTGTGTTAAAAATGTTACTTCGGACTTTTGAAATTGGAATCCTGATCCATGTCTACCACACTATATTTTGCGGTTCCATCATGCCTCGAACTCCTTCTCCAGTAGCGGTTAGTTTCGTATATTACCCCACCAACATCCAAAGCCACTGGGCGCTACGGAAAATAGTGTGAAAAACTCACGAGTCACATAAAATGAACATATATCTTAGTGATTTTACATGGCTATGTTTACGTTTACGAGCAAAACACGCGGCCGTGGTGTAAGCCATTTCTTCTTGTACCTCTCCTATAAGGAAGGTGAGAATTTCATTATTGTTTCAGTTATATTTGTTTTAGAAGATTGTCGTGTATTAGAACGCTTCGGTTCTCCTTTACTAGTAATGGTTCCTGAATTCAGACTGGTTATGTTGTGTTGTGTGTTTAGATTTAGGTATAATTTATCTGCATTATTCTATATTAATATTACATATACGAAAGTAAGTCTGGCTATTGGTCTCTCTACTAGGCTTGGCTGATTTTCAATTGGGTATGAACATTTTTATTCCGATGTTCCTACGAGATTGTAGTTTACGCGAGTAACACCGCGGGGCACAGCTAGTAATGTCTACATGATAGTCTTGTCGCCTCTACCCCTGAGGACTAAGCTGGAATGCTTGGTAAAATATGTTTCCCTTACCACACCCTTCAAACCAGAACACAGCAGCGCTTAACACTGCTGTCATAAGGCAGAAATAGTGTGGCGGTGGTGCCGCCGGAGTCGAACCACAGAGGGTTCTACCACCTACATGTGCGTAAAACACATTATTGCAAGATATTCTTATTAATACTAGCATTGTATATCAATAAATATTTAAATGACGCATTAACTTCCAATCTCATCATTATACCCAAATGACGTTGAACTCGGCGTCACTATAATTATATAACACGTCCATTGCACATATGTAAATCGAAATCAAGCATCTGCGTGCAGATTCACGTGTTTTGAGTAACGAGGACTAACATTGACGTAATGGGGAGGGGCGTATTGAAATTTTATTAACACTCCTATAAGTTTTACGAATAGAATTAGATTTGAACGCCGTTGACCTATTATGGTACGTTCAGACTGCGACAGAAATTCTGACATAAATGTCAGACATTAATGTCTGTACTGTTTACACTGATACGGAATTTTCCACATAAAACTCATTTTGTGCATTAAAACGCGATGCAGTGTATGTATATGAAAATGTCAAACGTGACGGAAACTTGTCAACTACACTAGACACTTGAACGCAACGTGTTCACACAGCGG
>DWQT01003481.1:0-12455 GCA_018244895.1 Myscelus amystis hages | reverse complement strand
ATTAATATTAAATCTTTATTATTTTTTACTTTTTAGTTTCGAAGTCGGTTTTTCATAACGTAGTTATTTTTATTATCCTTGTAAATTATAATGCGGTAATTATTAGAAAAAATTATACAGAGTTGTACTTGTAAAATTTCGTTTTGTTTTCAAACGTTAGTAAATGTAGTAAGCGAGGTGCTCACATCGTGGGGATTTCGCCGAAGCGCATTGGAACGTGACTCCCGCATCCGACTGATGCAAGTTCCTTGACAACTCCGAACGCAGCATGAAATTTGTTGTTTGCTCGTATATTTTTTAAATGAAAATTCCTAACTGCAAATTGTAATAGTAACGTAACAGTTACCCAATTTCCAATCGATTAACAGTTGAAGACATCGAAGCATCAAAAGAATTATAAATCGCTTTATAAATATTAAGCTATAATGAATTCATTGAATAATGTCGTAATGATATCTACATGTCAAATACTACAGATACTATATTTGCCACAGTATGAGTGTATTTAAAGACAATACTAGGTTACATTGCATTAGTTAGAAAGAATGAAATAAAGAACGCAAAATCCTTTTTATCGTTGCTGCAAAACGAATGACGTCCGTTAGTCTGGACGTCATATGAGAGTGTAAAAAACAAATGAGATATATGTACTCGTAGGAAACAATTCTCATATTTCACATTGCGATGGCACATAACGCGAAACAATTTTAATCACTGCTTACAATTATAATGCATTTTACGAGTGCGGTTCGTTGACGCTGTTAGGAGGTCAAAGCAGTTAGTTTCCTGGTTACCGGCTATTGGCGTGTCTGGTTAGCGGGCGGTGGCGTGCGTCGCTACGTTAGTACAGGCGTCTCGACGCGGCGTCGCGACAGGCGTCGCCGTCTAGCGGCGTCGTTTCAACCCTGAGTACAATTTTAAATTACCTTGAAATGGGGTGCGATTTTATTTATTCGCTTTAGTAATATAGACTGCTAGAAGGGGGCGCTAATGCGAGCTTAGACTTATTTATTATGAATAAATTCTCACTACGACAACGAATATCATTCGGCTGCTTAATAAACCGGAAAGTTATTTCAATTGCGTGAATAGAAATCCCACGCAATGCATTAAATCGCATTAACACCTAGATAGGGCTGTACATAATCTGGTCTGGTAACGTGGCCTAATTCAATTTAAATAATTCAATTATTGGGCACAATGTCGTTGCTGGATTTTTTATTATGGGCGATTGGCCTTGTTGTATCGACGAATAACTAGGTATTATTTCTAGCTACGGGGGAAATGGAAAGCAGGTAATTAAGATTATCAAAAGAGGACGGGGTTGTCGACTTAACAACAGTTTTAGTTGGCGGTTTGGGAATTTAGGTGCTGTTATCGTTTCAAGGCCTCAGTAACTTACCCGTTACACGCAAGTAGAAACAGCAGTAATTTATAACTTCATAAGTAACATTAAAAAATTGTGATCCACGCGACCATACCTGCCCGGTGTGGAATGTGTAGGTACCTATTAGACTGATTTTATGATTACTTACGTTTTTCTGTAGCACGTTTAATGTTCACTAAAAGGTCTGGTAGACATTTACTCGACAAGTTCTACTACATGATTACATTAAAGTATAAAAAATAAAATAAGCTATTAAAATGCAAACACCGTTACGATGTTACAAAGCCTTCAGCAGAATTGGACTACCTGCTCTATATGTTGTATTCGGTTCCGTTGATTTGGAAAGCCGATTTTGAATTTGTTCAATAAGTACCTATTCAGGTAGCGCGTATTGTAAAATTGAATACAATTATACTAGTCGCCGCCTCGGCGAGGATTATCTCGGCTTAACATTCCAACCCTCGGCGAACAGGAGCGGGCATCGTCGAATATCGATAAAGCGGGGACAGTTTTTTTTTCTCTAATAAAACGGTATTACCCGCGTCCAATTTATCCAATAAAAATATGCGGGCGCAAACGCTCCGGCGACACGCCGCCGTGACTGCGGCCCGACGGACTCTCATGAACGTAATTATTCACAATTACAGGCTTAGTATATTTAATGCCGGCATTGTGTCGTCAGTCACCCGTTGACGAGGGGAGTCTGACTCTTCCTGACACCGGCGACTCCCCTTCCGATGAATCAACCGAATAAAGAAATTTAAATATATAAACAGCAGTGATTCATACGATACGGATAGAGGTCATTTTAATGTGACAATTTATATTGCAAAATATGATTCATGATTTCGTTTCATAAGCGCGATCAGTACATTTAATGATGAATGCCACTGGCCCATTTAAATCATTGAAGTTTTACAATCAGAAATGTTTCTTTTACTATATTCAAAACATATTTTTTGTTAAACTAATTGAATATACTCACTATCTTTGAACAATAACGGAACAGGATAATCCCATGTTGCCGGAATCAGAAACAATAGTGGCTCGTTACACCGGTCGCTATTCATGGACTTCATAATTCTTCGTAGGAACTTCGTTAAGAACAATGCCTTGTACGGTAATACTCTGTCTTTTGGCATTTAGTAAGTATGTTAGTAGTTCCAGGAGGAACTACTAACATATAATATTAGGATAATATAATTAACATAAAACGTAATTAAGCTTGTATTCATTGTGTTAAGTCACCATCGTACCACGTGTCCTATACGCCGCTTGCTAGATTTGCAAGATAGAATGCCTTAAAAAATCAATTTGGTCTATGGCTCTTCGGTTCTGATTTTAAAATGCAATATCAAGGTGATTGAGATGAGATAAAACACGTACGCCTCTAGCATAGTGTGAAGTGTCCTATCATGTAACGTAAGTTACGTCTTATTCATATATCAGCTGTTTCATTGTTATCAAATATTCGGAAATCAGATTTTTTACTGTTATCATATAACGATGGAATTCTTACGCGGTGCTAATGGTAAAAACGTATAATCTTAAAAAGGATGTAGTGTTTGGTGTGTGTTTTGGGATTGTAATTCTTGTTTATGTTTGAAGCAACGTCTTTCTGTTCCTCTTCAATTTCTCGTATTTGTAATGTTAATTATAAATAAAAGATAAGGCCAGTGCATGTTGCCAGTTGCGAACATGTTAACAAGGAAAGCGTAAACAATGTAAAGCAGCTACGTCAGTGCGGGGCATTGTGTTTGCGGACGAATAAGTCGACTCATTATGCCGATACATCGTCGGGGGGAGACAATCGGGAAATATCGATTACCTACGCGGTACACATCGCGAACACTGCGCGACGCCGTCCGCCCGCGCCCGCGCTCCTAGCGCCGCCGGCCGCCGGCGTGCCAGACACTCAACACATCAATACTACCTTCGCGACAAATATTCTAGTTGTTCGTCAAAACGAATAGTAATGTAAAGTGATTGCTTAATAAAAATCCACTTCTACAACAATTAAAACTGCTATAATGTTAAATAAAGGAATATTTTAAACTGAGCAAGTTTATAAGTACGGTTTGGTTGTCTACCCAGTTATGCTGAATAGTTCGATAGGGACGTTTGTATTTTATTCTGTTACTTATACTCACATTATCAAATTATGACGAAATAACGTCATATTGTATTATAGAAATATTAAATAGAGTCTACATTGTTTAGCTTAAGACTGCATTTTTTAAATCTCAACTTCTAAGTTTTCTACCTTGCTTATTAATATTCATCGCCGTTACTAAGTTAAGTTAACTGATTAACAAATTTGATTATTTAACTCGATATAGACATGGTATTTTGACAGGCTATTTTAAATGTCGTAGTTAGATACTTGTTATTAGGGAAGCCTAGTGTTGGTCATTCTATTGTTCGCCCCTGCCCCGCCGGCGGCCATTCGACGAAACCCGCTGGTTTTGTAATACGTCGCACGTATCGCATTGTAAAATAATTACATGTACTCGTATTTGCGTAGGGACGGCGTACGTGCAATCGACATGAGTCATACACGATTTGCATGAAAATGTCTACTATTAAATAGATTCCAATTATTCAGTGTTTGTGTAGTAGCTCTTAATGCGAGTGGTGGGCACCATTCATGTTTGATGGCTTTACGCAACATTTGCCGAAAGGATACCCTCATTATACGAAGTGACAGTGACAGACCAGATAAATACGAGAATCAGCAACCGCCAAGAGATGAAAACAAATTGTTTATAATATTGCAGCCGGTAGAACTGCTTAGTCTCTGCTTACCTCTATGGAAAATACACCCGATAATAATGTTTATTTACAAAAAGTGTTGTTCAACGATAACAGCAATATTATGTAACAGTGCGATAAAGTTTTGTTCAGTTTGTTTTGGATTGCGTATACATATCTACGCAATGGGCATTTCTGACGTCTGATATCTGGCTTACTGGTCCTCAATTATTACTATCTTTATAGCCTGCATTAAAATATTCATAGGTTTAGTGCCAATGGATATGAACGGGCCGCGTCGTAAAATCGAGCTTTTTGTAAAATAAAAGCGAAACGCCACGGTGCGCACTAAACTGGACGTGAATCGATTCAAATTAACCCACATTTGAATTTATATTGTATTTATGTATCACCACGGACTTTGACAGGTGGGTGGCGTGATACATATTGATACAGATCAATACGTGGACATGTTTTTAAACGTCGTGTTCTTTGTTCAGACGCGTAATAACGAACGCCTGCCGCATTCCATCGCGGCCCCACTTCATTAATTAGTGTCAGCTTCATTAAACGGAGCCCAACGTTACTCCTAAGAACTGTGACCAAATAATGTTACTCAAGTTATAAATTAAAGACCATTCCCACCCTCACAGCCACTGCTGTTATATTCAAGCCGTACAATTTAATTATTCAGCAAAGGCATTAAGTATTCAAAAGGTAGATGTTTAAATTCATAGTTAGGCGCACTTCGGCAATGTCTTAGGGCGGGATTTAATTCACGTTTTATTGCGGAATTTTACAATTGCGCATCCATAATAAGTTTAATCAACTAAGAATATTTTTGCTCGCGAAAACTTCAACGGTAGCTTTTGTTGCAACTGCTCAGTAATTTTATATGTAGGGGTGGCATACATTATAAATGCTAATGATTTTTTTTTAATAATGAGATTTTTGATTATTTGTTTTTGTTACAGCGGTCTGAATTTCCAAGATCTGATTGTTCGGCAAGGCGCTATCGACTCCCCGCCCAAAACGCCTTTCATTCTTGGCTTCGAATGCGCTGGTGAGATCGAGCAGGTTGGCGAAGGAGTCACCAACTTTAAGGTATGATTTCATCAAGCTCCTTTTACGTGGGCTCCGGAATTTCATTATCTGTTGAAATATGTACTTTACCGCGTAAAATTTGTTGATTAAATTTTATTTGTCCGTTTTGTACAAGCAATTTTTTTCGGAATCTTATAACAAGGCAAAGGGAAGGGAATGAGAAAAGTTTTTTTCGTAGATGTAAAATCTGTTACGGTCTGCTATCCGTCGATGAAGTGATTTTTTTTTCTGTGGTAAGTACGTAGAAATAATTAAATATAGGTCGTAATCGACAGTTTGACGTATGTCAAAATCCATGTAGATACATCCATGTGTAGGTACATAATTATTTTGTGTCAAGTTTTTTGTAGTGTATTTAACTAGCTGAATTACTAATTAAATAGGTTTCTAATTACACGACTGCGTTTCAAACTAATTTCCTATACCAATTATGAGAGTCTATCATTGTTATAACGTTACCTTCAATTATTACTAGATATAAAATTAATGTACCTATATGCTACGGGAAGGATATAGGTAATTTACGTTTTTATTACTGCGTTCAAAATAAATCATTTTATTTCCCTGCCTCTAAATGTAAAACATGTTAAAACTACATGCCTATATATTAGATACCTAATTTGTATTATTTATTTATTAGGGGTAATATTTGAAGCTGCGTACTCGAGTTTAAAAGTTCTTTTACTGATAAACAGACATTCTTATTATAATTATGTCATTTTCTCTGAAAACAAATGTTATTTTCATTGTCATAAACCATTACTATACTGAGTAGTAATGGTCGATGAGTTACCCTTACTAAATAAAAGAGGTAAGTAATATTACAATCTACTAAAGGGGAAAAATGTCTTTTTTGGGGTCAGCGAAGTTAGCAGGCAACAGCTGGTGACTAATATTTTCTTAGTAAATCAAAGTAGAATTTGCAGTGAATACTTCTGTAAAAATTACGTTAGTTGCATTTTAATTTTAAAGTAATCTATGATCATATAGAAGGTTATGTATCCACGTATAGAGAAATAGGTGTCCATAACTCAGTACCATCGTAAGTACACTGACTTGCAGCGAATTCAAGGAAATGTCATCATCGTCTCCAGTCCTTTAGAATAAGAGATCCTAAATGATAAACCCTTGTCCTCACTGAGGGTGATTCAAACGTACGATGCTGTCATTTCACGCGTAATTGCACAAGCTTTAGTTCTTACCCTTCAAGCCGGAACCAAGTCGCGCGTCAGTGATTCGAGGGAGAAAATGACGTGCGATTCAACATAGACAATTGAGACGTTGCTATGTAGACGGATAGAGGTTATTTTTCGCGTTTCGTGCAGCTATATTCCTAAAATGCAAATTTCGGAATCTAAAGAAACCGTAACTTGTCCTCCGCAGTTTGAGAAAAGAGCAGAAATTTTGTTGTTTTTATTACAGGCCACGCCCAAACGAAGGATGCGCAGACCAAGCCCAGTGCTTCTCTTGTTAGACGTTATTGTTTCAGAGTTATTTTCGTAAAAATACTTGATAGATTGAAGCTCGTAGCGTCGCGGTTGCTGATTGCAAATGATAAGGTTAAGGGACAGCGGACGTTTTCGGTACTTAGATTGTTAATCGGTAGTGGCACAATATCGCGAGCGTTGCTTCGTAAAACACGTTGAACAATCGAACGCGGTTTTTGTTAAGGAACAATAGTTAAACCTCGTCAGAAGCCTTAGAGCTGGTTTCAAAGTGTACGATAGATAGATTGGCCACCGCTGTCCGCACCAACGGCCAAAATGCCATCGCAGAAGCGGGCCAGGTGATGAGGTATGCACAAGGCCTCTAGCTGTAGCCTCAGAAACTCGCGCTCAGCAGTAGGCAATAGAAAGGAATAATCACTAAATTGAAAAAAAAAAGGTTTTCCGTTTTCAATTCCTACTGTTCATTGCGTA
This sequence comes from Myscelus amystis hages, assembly GCA_018244895.1. Taxonomy (NCBI): domain Eukaryota; kingdom Metazoa; phylum Arthropoda; class Insecta; order Lepidoptera; family Hesperiidae; genus Myscelus; species Myscelus amystis. The sequence goes on along the minus strand of DWQT01003481.1, from coordinate 5,294 downwards.
GGTAAAGCTTCTAAAGTATAAAAACTGAAATCTTTGGGTATTTTTATTTAATTATTTACTAGCTTTTACCCGCGGCTTCCCGCGCCTTAATTATTATTTACGACATCGCATTAGAAATCCCAAAAATAATAGTATTTCTCTACTATATAATGGGTATTATTATACATACAAACCTTCCTCTTGAATCACTCTATCTATTTAAAAAAATCGCATCAAAATCGCATCGTAGTTTGAAAAATCTACGCATAAATAGGGGACAGGAAGAAAAGGCAACTTTATGTTATACTATGTAAAGATTTAGTTTTTCATAAGGCACATACATATCTATTTAAGATAAGAGACTAGGTTTTAGAATTGGTTACTTGTTATAGGTTGGAGACCAAGTGGTGGCGCTGCCCGAGTACAAGGCGTGGGCCGAGCTGGTCGCCGTGCCCGCTCAGTACGTGTACGCGTTGCCCGAGGGCATGACCGCCCTGGACGCAGTGGCGGTCACCACCAACTATGTAGTAGCGTACCTGCTGCTGTTCGAAATGGCCAACCTGACTCCTGGCAAGAGCCTTCTCGTGCACTCCGCCGGCGGTGGCGTGGTACGTACAGGGATATAGTATCCCTATTTATCCGAATCAAATATATCGATCGTATGGAAATAACGTAATAGTAGTTGGCTAATAATCATCTAACACGCAACAACAGTAAATTAACAGCGGTATGTCTACATATGTATGCATAAAAAATCATATTTAATCACTTGCAACGTGTTATCGTAAAATAAAATGTTTGCTATGTACATTATTTGTCATTTGTTGTGGCCGGTTAAGTAAAGGATCGACGATCGACTTGCCATGTGTTTGTACACCGTATATAAATATTATTTGTATGATATTGACATATATTTAAGCAAAAACGATGTATCGCGGGGTTATTTGAATATTTTATAGTACAAAATATGTGAAGAACCGTTTGGGTTCACAAAACAAATATTTTCAATAATACTTAAGAATAGCAATAATTTTATTTCGTAATACATAACTATTCTAATCGGCAGAGGATTCCATTACATGAGTATTAGCTTACTAAATAATGCAGACAGCACCACTGAGTTAAGTAGATAATATTATAAAACGTTAGCATTCTCATAGTTTATTGAACCGAAACGCATAATTTTTTTATTGAATCGATTTCAATAGGATCTACAAACCTAAAACCTAGGAATATTTTGTTAATAAAATTAAAATAACTGTTTTAATGTCTCATTTCGTGTAACGGCGAGTCCATTACGTGTTTCATGATTATAATCCAGAGTGTGTTGGGTATTTATTACCCTACAAGGCAGTTACAGTTACAGTTAACCACTTCAGAACATGGATTGTGCATTACACAAGAACGCCTACGTGTTAGGCCCGCTTCGTTACAAAACAACATTTGGTTGAGTGTATCGCAAGTTTTTCCCATCGCCGAAAATGTTGTTATAAGCAATATATAGGTTCATATTTGAGCTCACAATGAACTGTTCCCAGTTACTGTACTCTTCATGCACATTTTGTGAAATAAATTCAAAGTAAAATTCATGTCGGATCGGACATAAGCAAATAAATGAACCTCGCTAAAAATACCGGCGTAGCATTGACCCTGGGAACCACTGCTCGGTAGGTATCTACAGCTCGAAGCTTTTTGTTCGTGCGCATGTATTTCAGCGTGGTAGCGAGCGGGCAAATATTATTGCGTATTGTCTAATTACTGGTCTAATTTCATGAGAGAAACACGTAATCCCCGCTGTTCTGCCGTTGATTACGTCACTCATTGCCTTCGGCGTCAATGACCTGTAATTTAAAACGTCTAGCATAAGCATACGGGTGGGGTTCAAACATACCACTGTCAATTATTTCAACACATCCAAATTACAAACACGAAACGAAACTCCATTAGTGATGAGGCGATGTGCGAGGGTGAGGATCGAAATGATGCTTATAATGTATTGGATCGTATATTTCAAAAAATACAAGTGGGATATCCTATATGTACCTGTTTCATGAATATTGTAACTTAGGACTTTTACAATAACACCGTAGGCCACATCATTGCGTTCCATAAAGCGGCATTATGGTCAAATGTACCGAAGTAAAAAATAAATAGGTCTACCTTTATTAACGTAATTATTTGGCGATAATGTTCGTTGCAAGGTTCATGAACAAAAAACGGTACACTCAATTGTAATTATCGGCGAGCGATCAGATTAAAACAGATGCTGTAACGTTATACAACACAATGGGTGCTTATTTGTTACGGGAAATAATTAGATTTAAAAGCTTACTTTGAGATGGTTGATTACACAGATAAAAAATCTGTAATAATGGGACTCGAAATGTTGCTATTTGGGCGTTTAAAAAAATGGTTAAAACGCTTGTAACTTTGCCTTTGTTTATGTTGAAGGGGGATTTTACGCGGTAATTGTGAAACTATTCTACTTATTTAGGGCCAAGCGGTGGCGCAGCTGGCGAAGACGGTGGACAACGTGACCGTGTTCGGCGTCTGCTCCAAGTCCAAGCACGAGGCCTTGAAGGCCAACAACAACAACATCGACCACCTTCTCGAGAGGGGCAGCGATTACACCAGTGAAGTCAGGAAGTGAGTATTTATCCACCTTATAATACACGCGACCATCGCAGTCCTAAAAAGTATAGTAGATACACAGCTACCAACCTTTATTAACAGTTACCAACTATACATAATAATAACTGCATTAGTCTGATTCCTAGCCCACCAGTCCATGGGGCATCGTTACTATTATAAAGAAATTGTGACACCCTTAGCACATTGTCATGTATGACAAAGATAATGACGCCTATAATGAAAATGGAAGAGGAGTAATATCAGGACCGTAGCTGGTGGGAATCCAGTCCACCTACCCTTATGGGAGATAGGCTTGACTGTTCGTATTTACTAAGATGTACATTATTACGTGTGTTTTACGAATTCAAATTAAAAGTTAGCGTACAAACGAAGGAAATGAAACAATTATGAGATGAAAAGCGTTTCATTTAACATTTGCTCATCGTGTTTTTCTTAAGAAAACACATTGTAGCTTCTTTTGGGTGTGTTAACAACATTTATCCGGTATTCAGCGAGGGATCAGAGGAAATGTCGTTGTTTGCTGCGGTTTCATTAGGTGAAATAAATATGCCATTCCCCGCCTCTCCTTGTCTAAAGATCCGTAGCGTGTTACCTTGAATACGACGGATGTCAAAGAAGTTCTTTGTCAGAATGGCTTGTTTACATTAAATAACAGGCATTGCGTGCTTGTTTTACGTTCCTTCTGGGGATAGACTTTCGTATATTTAAGGAAACTTGTTTATCTTTTTTATTGTTGGTTGTAGAAAAGAAAATATTTAGGCTCGTATAGCTGTAGTGATATTCCATAAAAAACAACTATAATACAGTTTTTAAAACACAACGAAGGTTCAGTGAATTAAACTGCCAGGGATTTTGGTTTGAAAAGTGAATAATAAAAATGTATTGCTAACCGAAACCACGAAAGCGCGGCGTGTTAAAAATACACGTAGTACTCGGCCAGCCCTTCGCGCTAATGGCTGCTTGTGTATATTACACGTGGTATGCTGGAATTTTATTCAAAGCATATTATGTTTACATTACAGCCGCCATAAATATTGACTTCGCTGTCATTATCGCCTCGTTTACATATATCGCCTCGATTAAATATCACGTGTGCGCTTTTTACAATTTTCAACAATTGTGTTTACGTATTGTACAACATGAAATGATGAAATGTCTGCACTGCTCGTGTACTCGTCAACTTCATTGAATATGAAAAATTCAAATGTCGTTAGTATTAAAAAGATGACAAAGTATGAATATACCTAGGACTCTTGAATTTTTTAAGTGAGACACATTTGTGGACGCTGGAATAGCTATACCGTGTCGCAAAATTAATTCCGATTTTAACAGCAACCTTTATGTATGGACCTATAAGCAATAAGAGTGGAAATGTTATAATAAGTAACATACTTAGAACTGTTGTGGTAAAACGAGTTTTTTATTAAAATATCGACTCAGCTATCATTCATTAAAGACCTCTTTTTAATATTACACTCTGTAAGATATTAACTTATTGATAAATAAAAAAACATACTTTATTCATGTACACACTTATACCAATGAAGAGAATAGCAAAACTATAAATAATTCATTCCGATAACTTTATCTACCTAGAGGTGTTTCTTAGCAGTGCGTTAACTATAAATTACTAATTGTAGTCTTTAATTAGAGCCATCCTTGTAAGCTATTTCACAATTGTCGAGAAGTTTCACTATCCCTTATCTGTAATTTGTTCTACGAGTATGTTGTTACAATACGTGGTATTGCATTAATTATGTACATTATTTATAGTCATTGCGAAGAAAGTATTTAATTGCAATATGATTAGCTGTGTGAGCGAGTCTGTTGATTTGATAGTACGTGTAGGTGTAATACACTCGTATGTTGTGATTAAATGTGTGTGGAAAGATCTACTGATATACAATCTCGAAGAAAATGCCATCAAATGATAAAGATTTATGTTGCTACACAATGGTCAATAAAACACACAATTACCTCTCAGTCAACAGATCATTTTGACTGTACGGTGTTTCTGTGGGAGATATTTTTGCGGCGTATATATAAATTTTAATATAAGTAACCATAATACGCAAAGTAATAAGCAATAGCTGAGCTCGTTATTACCAGTGCTTAACGGGAGTCTGATTGGTGAATCGACGGAAAGTTGACTCTCGAGGAAAGTGAGAAAAAGTGAATAATATCCACCGTGTTCAGACTTCATAACGGTATCTACATTTTAAAATCGATGTTTATATCGAGAATTGCATTATAAGGTTTAAGTAAAACCATAAGGCATAAGTGCGTAATAAAGTGAAAAAGCTATAAATGGCCCTCACGTAGAAATTAGAACAGGTACTTATTATGTACCTACCTATCATTGTGGCGTGTGAGTTTGAATGTACGTACGTACATAATTATGTATATAGTTATATTTCTTTTATCAGTGTGTTCAAGAACTAACTTGTCGCAATAAAAAAATATTCCTCATCAATTAAAACATGTTGGAAACATCTGAAATGCTTCCCGACATATGTGTCTCATGTACCGTACTACAGTTCTAATGGTACGTTCAGACTACGACACAAATTCTGACATAAATGTCACACATTAATGTCTGTGCTATTTACACTTATACGGAATTTTCCACATAAAACTCATTTTATGCATTAAAACGCGATGCA